>VDFB02062721.1:0-64511 GCA_007258455.2 Sequoia sempervirens
AAAAGAATGCTACCACACCAGGGAAATCTTTGGATAAGGATGAGGTAGAAATTGAGGATATTAACCCTAATGATAAGATCAACAAGGTCAAGGGTGAAATTTCATCAATTAGGAATGACAAATAAATTTTCTAAGAAGTTGGACATGATTATTCAAGGGATGAAGTGTAAGGGTGAAGATTCACCTAGTAAGGTGGAAGATAATACTTTTTTTGGGGCATAAATTTCTTGGGTTTGACTCCTCCTTCAAGAAGGATCCTTCCTATAATAATCCTATGCCAAGGAAATTCATACCCAAGTTGGATATGAGAAATTTTGATGGCAAGGACCCAACCAATTGGCTATTCCAAATGGAGCAATTATTTGATCTTCATCATGCTCCTAGTCAACAAAAGGTGGTTACAGAATCATTGTACCTAGAACCAGATCAATTTATTTGATATCATTGGTTATGTGATGAGAAGAGAAAGAAGGGTTGGATGGTCAAATGGGAAATTTTTCAAGAGGAACTTGCTACCCATTATGGAGATAACTTTATGGATAGCTACTTCTGCCAACTCACTAAATCAAAGAAAATAGACATGGTCAAGGATTATATTCAATAATTTCAAACCCTTTCTATAAGAGTGGAGAATGTGACAAAAAGAAATTTGAGGGAACTATTTCTAGGCAATTTAAAGGATCACATAAAATATGAAGTACAGTTGTTCCAACCACACTCCTTATTGCAAGAAATAGTAATGGAAAGACAAGTCGAGGAGAATTTTTTGGATAGTAGGTGATAAGGGATTGTAATTGTCAACTAAAGGAGATCTCCTACACATTCATTACCGCAATGTACTAGGTTGACTCCAAAACAAATTGAAGAGAAGAGAGAAAAAGGGTTACATCTCAATTGTGATAGAAAATATAGTCGAGGACATAAATGGAGTGAAAATAAATTGCTCTATTAGAGGTGCGAGTAAGAAAGAAGAGGAGGAACCAATATTAGAGGGTAACAAGGAGTTAGATGATGAATCACATGATCCCCAACAAATCATATATTATCATGCACTCTCTGGTTTTAGCACCCCACAAACTCTCAAGGTAGAGGGTTTCTTAAAGAAGAAGAAAGTAACAATGTTGATCAACTCGAGTAATACTCATAATTTCCTCAATAAAAAATTGGCCACTCATCTAATTTTTTTTATATATCCAGCTCTAGAGTTTCAAGTTTTGATTGTAGATGGTGGTACTATTAGTTGTTCTAGAAATTTCCATAGCATTAAATTATCCATGGGAGATTACCACCTTGATAGCCCAATGTATGTTTTGATTATATGGGAAAAGTAGATTTTGAAGGGACTTGAAACCATTTACAACAAAAGACACAAAATGCTACTAGAAAATATTTTCAAAAAGTCACCAGCAATAACCCAACAACCAAAAAACACAACAAAATGGGTGCTAAACAAAAGTATAACAAATAACAACCAACAACACCCAGCAGCCACAAAATAGAAAAACCGAAAAGAAACCTACACTCAGCAGGAAACAAAAAGCAACAAAGAAGAAGACTAGGTGCTCATCCAAACTACTCAGGGTCTTGGCCACCTCAATCTACTGGTTCCTATGTCTTTCGACCATATCCAACATATCCTTCTTCTCAACATCAAAGGATCTCTTCCAATCAGTCAACCCTCTAACAACAGGTCCTTTGTCATCATCCTTAGCAACTTATTTACCTTTTCCCTTAGCTGAATGCTCTTTCTCCATAAGCTCAGAGAAATAAACCTATTCCTCCCTAAGCTCACTAATCTTTTTTGAAAGGACTTCCAAGGAATTTGTTTTGTTCTTCACAGAGATATGACAAGCCTGCATTAGTTTTTTGATTTCCAGAGCAGCCAACTTTTTCTCACACAAAGATTTGAAGTCATGATAGGAACCTTCAAGGTCCACTATTCTATCAATAAGAATGTCAAGAACTGAACCCTTGGGAACATTATTCATATTCTCCTTCAAACCTCTAATTTTAATATTAATCTTATTGAACTCCTACAAATTCCACTTAGCAAACTTAAAGGTACCAATGGCCCTAGCCCTAGCCATATCCAACAAATCATACATGGAGGTAGTGGCATCATCAAAGTAAGAAAAATCATCAGAAAGAGGATTTATCTTCAAGGGATCCTTTAGCTTTTTTCTTCTCCGTATTCTCCTCATTCAGACCTCTAATCTCCTTGTCCTGCTCCATCTTGGGCATGTCCTACATAGGGGAATCCTTAATGGCCACTGTTTTATCACCAGAATCCTTTGCATCACCAGACACATTTGGGTCCTTAGCCAGAACATTCGAGGCCTTGTTCTTCAGGTTAGCAATACACTTCGACAACCTCTGTAGCTTGTCCACCAAACCCATAGTAATATCCTATGTCCCCACCTCTAGGCCACCAATAACAACATCCTTACCAACAACCACCTCCACATTTTTGGGAGAAGAATTATATGACCCCAATTTTGTGTTCTCACTCTCAGAAAGGGAAAGCCACTTAGTAGCCTTGTTACTCTTAGAATCACCCACCTTCCTCTTCTTCAAAGAAGTAGCCATAGCCACCGGAGATAAGTCCTCCTCCTCATCCGAAGTGGGATTAGAACCAAAAAAAACATCACTTAAAGTCTTCTCCTTGCCCTTGATGGCAGGAGTCGGGGTAAGAGACTTAACATGCTCCATAATAAATAAAATAAGCCCTTCATGGAGGACAAGAGCCCTTCTATTCTTCATATGGGCATAAACAGAGACCTCTAAAGATGAAAGCAAAAAGAAAGGAAATGAAATGAACAAACCATGTCTAAAATGGTTGAGGAGAGTAAAATGGTGACCGACAAGAGCCATAAACCTCCCCTCCAGAGTCACATAACACATAAGCACCTCAGCAACGCTCGCCAAAATTTTCTTGAGGGATTTTCTCTCATAGCCCCAGGTCTCCAGTTTAACTAATTTCTTTCACTCATCATCTTTAAAAAAATGGGCCATCGCCTCCTCATTACTCTTTTTATCCTTGAAGAACTTATGACCAACCGTCGACATCCCAGTAACAAAAGAAATTAAATCCTCATTTACCTCCACTTCTAGACCATCAACCTTGAGCTTACGATTGTGCCAGAAATAAATAAATTGCATCGAGGCATTGGGGTCATTCCCATGTAGCCTCTCCAAGAATGGAGTAAAATTTCCATGGTACAAAATATTCTAGAGCTTCTTGTTTCTTCGAATGTCCCCATAGGAATGTGACTCGATTCTACTCTTATCACCACCCATGGCTAGCAACACCAGAAACATCAAACCCTTGTGAATAACACTTAGATGAATACCAGAGAGTAAAAAAACACCCACAAAGCATGTGAAATGAAGGAAGGTACTAGACCATGAATGTCGCATCAACTCATCCCACATCATCATTCCTCAATAAACTCCTAGTTTTTTTAGGAAGGATCGATCCCTCCTCCCATGAACAAAAATCATTTAACCTGACAGCCTCGTTGGAAAAAAAATCTCCCGCTGAATTTCCTTCTCGGTAAGCGTGAGAGATGCGGGTCTCCTCACAAGATTGTAACATGATTATCGTATCCTTAATGAGCTGATCAGCATTCCAACTCAGAGGATGGGTGCCACGTAGATAATTTATTATGTTCAAAGAGTCACCTTCAACCCATAATCTCGAGTAGCCCTTACTGATTGCAAATCTAACACTTATGAATGCAACCTCTACCTCTGCTCAATGATTATAGCCCAATGTATGTTATCTACATGGGTGCAAAAAATATTATTTTGGTAGTGCAATGGCTTACTAATTTGGGAACAACTGAGATGAGCTTCCAAGAATTATTCGTGAGATTTCAATTAGAAGGAAATATAGTAGAGCCAAGAGGGTTGAAGGAAAATTCCCACAAATGGTAAGCTCTCATAAAATGCAAAAGTTGAAGGATTCGTTACCCAATTATGTTCATTAGAATTATCTCAATCTAATGCTCCCACCCATGTAGATTTATAATAAATAATTGATTATCACTCAATGGTTTTTGAAGACATGCCTAAAGAACTTCCTCCTAAGAGGGACCATGATCATGCCATACAACTAGTTCCAAGGAACTATCCACCCAACAATATGCCTTATAGGTACCCACATATATAGAAAAGCGAGAAAGAAAAGATTGTTGAGGAGATGTTAGAGGCATGAATTCTCAGGCATAGCAAAAGTTCTTACTTCTCACCCATGGTGATGGTGCGGAAGAAGGGTGAAACTTGGTGCATGTTCCCAGACTATAGATTTCTCAACATGTACATCATCAAAGATAAGTTTCCTATTCTAGTAATTGATGATTTGCTAGATGAATTGAATGTAGTCATGTATTTTACATAGTTAGATCTTAGATCGGGTTATCACCAAATTCAAATTAAGGAAGAATATATTTGTAGGACAACATTTAGGACTTGTGAGGGTCATTATGAGTTTTTGGTGATGTCATTTGGTCTTACCAATGCACCATCTACACTTCAAATTTTGATGAATTCCTTTTATAAGAAATTTTTGAGGATGTTTGTAGTAGTGTTCTTTGATGATATATTGATTTATAGCAAGACATGGGAAGAACACTTGCAACATGTAGGTCAAGTATTACAAGTTCTCAAAGATCATAAACTATATGCTAAGCCATCCAAGTGTGCTTTTTATCTCAATGAGATGGTGTATTTGGGACACATAGTTTCACATGGAGTAAAGGTGGATCCCAACAAAATTAGGGCTATCATGGAATGGACTATTCTCAAAACCATTAAGAATTTGAGGGGTTTCTTGGGATTGATTGGATACTATAGAAGGTTTGTGAATAATTATGGCCATATAGCAAAACCCCTCATAGCTTTATTGAAGGACTCTTTTCACTAGAACGAATCTGCTAATACATTTAAAATGTTGAAGGAGGCTATGTGTAAAACTCCAATGCTTGCCACTCTGAATTTCACCAAGGATTTTATTGTGGAATGTGATGCTTCAGGAAATGGTATAGGTGTTGTTCTCATGTAGGAGGGTCAGCCCATTGCTTTTGAGAATCATCAATTAAATGGTAAGAATCTTGACTCAAACCTATTTATGAGAAGGAAATGTTGTCTATTCTTCAAGCAAATAAACAATGGAGGCCTTATATAATGGGTAGACACTTGAAGGTTTAGATACATCATGATAGCCTAAAATATTTTTGGAACAAAGATTATCTTCTGAAGAACAACAAAAATGGCTTACTATGATGTTGGGATATGATTTTGAGATTGTCTATAAGAAAGGGAAGGAAATGTTTTAGTAGATGCATTATTGAGGAAGGATGAGAAGGATGAAGCTTTATTGTGTTCCCTTTCAATATTACAAGTAGATTGGGTAGTAGAAGCCAAAGCAGAGTAGCAGAATGATGTTGCTACGAGTAATCTCATTCAACAATTACAGAGTGATCCTAGTAGTTTAAATAAGTTTTCTTGGAAGGGAGATAATTTGTGGCATAAAGAGTGATTGTATCTTTGCAATAATTCCTCTCAAACAAAATATTTTCATAGAGCTTCATGAGTCTCCAATGGGTGGTAATTCGGTATTTTTGAAGACATGTCATTAGGTCAAGAAAGACTTCTTTTGGGAAGGGATAAAAGGGGATGTTCAAAAATTTGTGGCTGAATATTTGGTTTGTCAAAGAAATAAAGGGGAGACAATTAAGATACCTGGTCTCTTGCAACCCTTAGTTATTCCTAGCCAATGTTGGGAAGAGGTCTTCATGGACTTCATCACAGGGCTTCCAAGATCTAATGGTAAGAATGCCATCATAACAATAGTGGATTGCCTCACTAAATATGCAAATTTTATTGTATTATCACATCCTTTTACAACAAGTACAATGGAAAAAGCATTTTTAGAGAATATTCAAAAGCTATATGGTATACCTAAGGTTATTTTTAGTGATTGTGATCATATATTTATAAGTAACTTTTGGACAGATTTATTCAAATGTTTGGGTACTCAATTGGCTCATAGTTCTTCATACCATCCTCAATCTTATGGGAAAATTGAGGTTGTTAATAAGTGTTTGGAAGGATATCTATTTTGTTTCACTTCATATAAATAGTCTCAATAGGTAGATTGGCTACCACTAGAAAAATGGTGGTATAACACTTCCTTCCATAGTTCATAAAAAATGTCTCCATTTATGGAATTGTATAGATATCATCCTCCTTCCATCACATCATCATTGAAGGTATCACTAAGAATTCAAGTCATGGAGAACCACACACTTCATCAACAACAAGTAATTTCAAGACTTAAAGAGAATCTATCCATGACACAAAATTAAATGAATCATCAGGCGGACCAACATTGTAGTGAAAGAAGTTTTGAAGTTGGGGATTGGGTTTTCTTGAGATTGCAACCTTACAAGCAAATATCACTTAAGCAATAGTCAAAGAATAAAAAGTTGTCTCCAAAATATTATGGCCCATATCAAATCATGTAGAAGATAGGTAGTGTTTCCTACAAGCTTAAATTGTCATCAACAACAAAGATACATCCAGTTTTTCATGTTTATTGTTTGAAGAAGGTGATTGGGAATAATATCCCTACTCAGACAATATTATCGAAACTCAATGAAGAAGGAAGAATCATATTGGAACTAGAGTTTATTCTTTAGAAATGTACAAGGAAGCTAAGGACTAGAACACTCACTCAATATCTCATCCAATGGAAGAATTTACCAATTGAAGATGCCACATAGGAGGATGAGGAGTTCATTCAGAAGCATTCAAAATTGCTTAGCATTGAGGACAATACTTCTTTGAAGAGGGGAGTATGTTATGCCCTTAATATTAGAGTATATCAGGTTATGAATAATTATTTTGTGGCTATCTTAACTCCTAATTAAGTCATATTATCATTATTATATTGTCATTTAGTTAATTAGGTCAACCTAGGGCTTATATAAGGTTATCTAAGTTGGCCTGGGTGATATCCTAGGCATAAATAAGGTATATATAGGAGGTTGTGAGTCTTATTTCATCATCACATTGTGAATTGTGTTCTCATTGGAGATATTTGGAGGTTTGTCCCCTCAAAGTGGCTTGTTATTCTCAGTTATTATCAAGTATTTGAAGCATATTTTCTATCATAATCCTCTATTGTGCAAGTTATTTCATTACATAAAACTTTTTTTTTTCTTGAACATGTTCTCTAACTCACTATGGATTTTGGATAATCCTAGTGTAGTACAACATCTCACTCCTTTTATTGTGATTAGATTTGGTCATGTAGTCCATCTTAAGAGAAATTTTTATTTATTTTGGATTTTATACTTCTTTTGAATATTGATGGATTCTTTAAGTATTTTTGAAGGTCGGTATTGATTTATTTTCTTGTTATGAGTAGTATACAGTTCAACATCAACTCGGGAAGAGAAATTCATTTAAATATTAACATGTAATATAGGAACAAGATAGCATATATGAACCTCACCATTCCATTTAGGAGGTCGAACAGATGAATTTTGACTATAAATTTTCCCCTTTTTAACCAATGGTCCAACTTTTGAGGAAAAATAAAATTATACAAGGTCTTGTACAATCCTTATACATGCAATACATACAACGGATTTAAAAGTAAATAAAATATGTATTTAAAAAAGTGTGCTATATATACCGCGAGTGTTATACATAGTGTCTCATGCTATATATAAAGTGTCACTGTAAGTGACGCCCCCTGATGGCTCAACCATTAGTTGGTAGTGCAAAAAATCAACACTCTTCTATCATGTTCAATTTTTTTCAACATTACTTTTTCTAAAATTTGGTGATGACATGACTTTCTGATAGAGGGAATCTTCAAGAATTTTCTGGCCATTTTGGTTTTCTAAGGCTAGATTATTATTTTTTGGGAAGAGAAGAATATTCCTCAAAATATTTTTCTTGCAACATGTTGACATCAACGATATGGATGCAGGAAAGGCACCCTCCTAGACCCCTTTGTGCCCTAAAGGAGTTTTTTTTTTCTTTTGGCCATAACATGGGTGTACAACATCGAAATTGGGTGAATGAGATATTGTTAAAAAAGTAGTTTCACACACTTTTCAATGGTGTGGGTCTTATCATGTTTTTTTTTTTGGTGCATTCTATAGCTTGTCAAAGTCAGATATTCTATTTCCACTCCTAAGCTCTTAAATTTTGATCATTTTCTCTATTTTTAATAATTCTTAGGGTGTTGGAAATTTCTTTTGGAGCTCCTCATAGCTATCTATGCACTTTTTCCATATTTTTCTCCAAGTACCTTTTTTTGTGTTTTCACATTATGGTGAATTACTTGAATGTTTAACTCTTGGAAACTTTATGTTTGTGTGGGATGACTTTTTTTTGGCTATTCTACATGTAATTCTAACATTTTTTTCCTATTTGGGCATTACAGACATGTTCTGTAAGCACTTTATTGTTTTTATCTACACACTAAGATAAATTTCCATTGTATATATTTTTTGGGGGATTTTGCACATCTTGTTGTGTCTTTTGTACTCGCACTATGTTATAAAGTGTCATGGGGGGCTATGTAGTACCTTTTTTTTCCATCACACCTTTATCAAGTGAGTGTTCCTTCCACAAAAATATTGAATCATAGTGATTCTTGTCTCATAAATGTGTTTCTTATTTGCACACCATTTTCAGTGCAGGTATTTTTTGTGTGTTTTGAGATGTTCTTGGTTCTCCTTCATACACTTCTTGGTGATACACAATTTTAGTGAACCTATCATTTCTCTCCCTTTTTAAAATTATGGGGAGGTTTCTATTATTTGTGTTAATGCTTCCTTGGTTTTGTTTAAGATTGATCTATGTATTTAGTTTTTGTTCCTATGTACTAGGCGGATGCAACAGTTGGTTACCCATGCATTTCGGTGAGATGGAGCACTTACCATATGAACACTCTTGCATTCCTATTTCTAGACATGACCTTTTTTCACTTGATTAGTGCTCTTCAATCTATTGGCACCTATATTTTTTACTTGCATCTTGCATGGTTGAGTAGGGTCATTGGAGTCACTCACATAGATTCATGAGTCATTTGTATCTTTGATTGTCAGATGTTTTCCTTTGTTTTCCATCTGATCATTATTCGAATAGTGTTGTTAGGGGAACTCATGCATATTCCTGTCTTCTTGATCCTAATCATCATCTATTTTTAGAGGAGCTTCTTCACGTCAACACTATAGCAGTCATACTTCGACAATCACCTATAGTTTCTTTGTGCTTCAACAATGCTCTTCAAGTTCCTATTTTTTGGGAAACTGTTTTGGAGGCTTCTTAGTCCTTCATTTGTCTTTCTCTCTTTTGGAGAGGATTTTTTTTCCATGATATTTTCTCCTTTTTCTCTAGCTGTGAGAGACTAGATTTCTTTGGTTGTACATGGGTACCTCATCAAACCTTGTTTCCAAGACCATTCATGCATTCATTGCTTTTTATGCATTCATTTTTTAGGGTGTTTAGCTACTCCCTAATTTTTCACTTAAGGGGGGATGTTAGAGTAATCATTTATTAGCTAATAATTAATTAATCTTTAATTGATTATTAAGCTAATTTCACTTTATGCACTTAAGCTAAAATTATGAGTGTTTTTTCTTTTATTAGTTTGAGCTATTATTAGATCATTTTGTTTCATCACATGTGATAATGACACTTGTCATGATATAATACCCTTCTCATTTAGGGTATGTTCTTATAAGAACTCTCCTTCATTGTAACTCTAACCAAGCTCATTATTCTATAAGTTCTTTATTTTTGAAGAAATAGCAAATCATTATTTGTAACTCTCGTGTGTGGAAGGTGTTCTTGTTTGTTTGATCTTGCCTTGTGTGTTTTTTTCACAAATCTAACACAAACAACTCAACTCCAATACCATTTCAAATTCTATGATAAATGAGAATCTAAGCTAAGATCTATTGGTAGTTGTAGATCACACACACTCTAGTTGACAAATGATCAAAGAACAAAATAGAAAAATAGAGAGAAACTCTCAAAAAAAGAGAATTTAAGAGACAAAATACAATAGAGTATAGGCAAAGATCACATTACTATTTCTAACTAAGAAAAGTGGTGAGTGTTATATATATAACAAAAATAAGGGCACATACATCTAAGAGGTATAGGTTCTCCAACTATCCAAAATAAGTGGGAGTTTTACCTACTTGGTAAATGTTGATTACATGGTTGCACCTACTTAGATGAAGACAAACAAATGGTTATGAGAAGTGGCATAAAAATTCAAAAGGTGTGAGACTTAACTACCCAAAGGTGGGTGAGAGTAATACATGTAACTAATGGATTATAACGTGTTCTCATGATAACCATGCCTAAATAACTTAAGAAAGCTTAATAATATGTGCAGGAAAAAAGAAATATCCTAGACATAAGGAAAATAGAAAACCTAAAGTGACAAGCTTTAGAATTAAATGTGAAAGTTCCTATTAATTTTTATTTAAATTGAATAAGTTAAAATAGTATATGCATCACTCTTAGTAGGGTAGTTTATCACACTTGTTAGTTCAAGTTACTTTTACATTTAGTCGCCACTTGTCTTTTTTTTACTTTGTGTGTTTTATTTCTCTCTTCTCATCTCTACTATCTTCATGATTTTAATCTCTTTCCTTGTCATCATTCTAATCATATCATCATTGTCTTATTTTAAGCCATCATTAGTTCCCTTGTTATCCATTCCCTCCTATTTTTGTTACCTTTGTTGATCCCAAGTATTTTCATGACTACTTCTCAACAAGTGCCAAGATCTCACTACCATTCACCCTCCAAAACAAAATCCTTTTTACTCACCTCCTATGACTATGTTTTTCTTCTCTTACAAACCACTCTTTCTATACCATATTCTACTATCTATACCCTAATTCTATTTTGCCTTATCTCACCCCTCACCCATAGATTATGTTATTCCTTTCAATGCCATAACATGTGATTCCTTTAGTGAGTGTTCTCCTAGTGAGGATGTAGATTGTGACTTCCTTGGATTATCACATCCCTCTCCCTCTATTTCTTCATTATTTGTCTTTTCTCCCTTAAAGGATGACACATATTTTCCCCCACCATTCCCTATCACAATTTTTGTAGATGCTCCACAAAACTAACCTCTTGATGATTCCCATAGTCCCACCAATACACCTCCTCTTACAAACACAACATATCATTAATTGAAGCTTCCTTAGTCATTATCCATACCTCTCATGTTATATGACCCAACACAATACTCTCGCAAAATTTTAAACTTACCCCCATGTTATATTTCCCTTCCCTTATCTTTCATGCTCACGTTATCACATGAACCATTACTTAAAACCCCCACACTACAAAAGAAATTATATACCCCTATGATTGTCACCTCCACCCATGTTTCCTACTCATCAACTCCCTATCTCTTGTATTCCCTTGTATAACCTACTTGGTCATGCATAGGCTACAATTTCACTCTCACCATGACATTATACATCCATGTGAAGTTTACCCTACTCCTAATTAAACATAAACTTATACCAAAATTAAGGAGTTAGAAGTGTAGCTATAAAACCTCACTCCTTTCCCCATGTTAATCAATTGGATAGATAAAATCCCCTCTAACATTCAACATCCTTAAACACCAATCCGCTAGTCACATGAATTTGATACAATTTGATAAATATAATGTACATGTGGATCCCATCAATCATGTTTGACACTTTTATGCTATGTTGAAAACTATCACTACTAATGATGCTATCCTCACAAGAAATTCTCTACTACATTGAAAACAATGTATTTGATTGATTCTACATTCTTCCACTTAGCCCATTCACATCTTTGTCAATCTTATACATGCCTTTAATTTCCACTTCCAACTCAACATAGAGTCCAAAGTCTCTTTATTACGAATTACACATTGTAAACTATACGTGAGTTCACAACTCACTTTTTTTCATTGCTTATCCACATGGACTGCCAACCTCATAATTCTATAGTGCAACCCATCTTATTTGGGAACCTCTTACCAAAGATTCAAGAAAAACTACTATTCACAAATTGCAACTCCCTTTCTAAGTTAGTATTAAGAGCTATTGAAGTTGATCGCATTCTTGCATGGTGAAGCGACACATCCACTTCATCCTCTAGGCCAAAAACAAAGAGAATACATATCATGTCATAATCCACTTGAACATCTCTTATCCTTTCTCCTAAACAATGAATTGATCACCTTACCAAAAAGGATTATATGAAGAAGACCTAGATGAAATTTTTCATCTATATTGATTTTTTCTTACCATCATACCTTAAGACACTTCAATCAATTACAAAATCCTAAGCAATCAAATTTGAAATATAGTCAACAATGGATAGGTACCTATTGACACCACCCTTTCACCTAACACTATATGTTGGAAGGACAAGCTAAAGGAGCTCTATACAAATGGTTCATAAGGCACAAAACTTGCTAAAGGTTTTCCAAATGGGACAACAAACTAAGTGGGGTTGACCTTGGGGGAAACTCCATGGTCAAACATGATTGAGTCAAACTAGTACTATGATGGGTGACTCTAAATTCTAAAACAAATAAACAAATCTACTAATATGAAAACTATATAATCTATTTTTTGGGTTTTTTGTATAAAGATGAAATGAATAAATAAACTTGACCTATCTATTTTGATATTATATCTTAGAGCACAAGACTTTGAAGAATTCTTATTTTCACCAATCATTTTCTCAATTTATGATACTTAAAATGTAAACAAGAATACTATGCAAGAATTAAAACAAGGATTGTTGGATTTGTATCAACAATTAATTTGATCTTGAGAACAACATAAAACATGGAAATAACAGTACTTAGAAGAAGAAAGGATGAAGGAAATTAACTACCACAAAGCATTTAAAATTACTTCATAGATTCAAACACTAATGTCATATAAAGTTAAATGGATCTTATTAATTGCATTCTTCCTTGAATGATTATAATACTTGGGCTTGGACTTAAATGGAAATTTTAGCAACATAGGAAAAAATAAAGTTTACATTCTTTACGCATACACTTAGCAATTTAGTTGATCTCAAAATTGAATGACAATTTATATAGCATAAGTCTAACATGAACTCCCATTACATTGTATGTGTAAATAACACATATTTATAGTTTTCTAGTTACACCTTTTTTAAGCTTCAAAAATAGTAAAAATAATTTCTTCAAAAGTACTTCTATTATCCTCTAAAAATAATATAAAATATTAATGTCTTTCTATTTATGCTCCTCATCTTGAGCATCCATTTGAATCAAGGGTTATGATATTTTGATTGTCTTTAATTTGTTTTAATTGATCTTCAATCTTAGCTTGGGCGTCTCTTTGAATGAAGAGCACATATTCAATGTGTTTTCTCTTTTATTTCACTTTATTTTCTTTCCAATCTTCACTTGATGCATGCACTACCTTGGATGTCAATTTTTCTTTATTTTTGTCTTCGTTTTGGCAAGAAAAACATGTCATTTATGTCCAAAGGAACTAAGGCATCCAATTGTTTTTTGTTTTTTATGAATTTTATCAAGTATTTTCTTATGTGAACATCAATAATGAACTAGGCATGGGTGCTTGGATGCTTTTTGAAAAATTTCAAATGATTTTAGAAAAAAATCGAGATCTTTTTATTAAAATTGCTCCATTTTTTTGTTCTCGAACACTACACCATAAAATTTCTAACTTCAATGAGTTTTTCACCATTTTATTGCCTCTTGAAACCATTTTCACTCAATGAAGCTTGAATTTCTATTGTTCACCTTTTGCCATTTCCATCTATTGCTTTTCATCCAACAAATAGTCTCTAAAGCAAAAACATGACTTTCTAAAAATAGAAAGGTGTGATTTTCGTGCTTAGCTCCTCAATCCAAAACAAGTTGAAAAAACAAAAAACAATTATTTTCCCTAAAAATAAAAAAGTTTGGTCTCTAGACTTCAATGAAATTGTATGTCTTGAATATGGACCCTCTAAAGTGACAACTTTATGCTTGGAAGATGATCCTCATATATGATTTTGTTTCAATGTATTAGAGAAGATTTGTCTTAGGCTCTATCATTCCTACTCGTGCCTGGTATCTACCACCATGGTCTTGTTTGAACTTCACCACTTCTTTTCTCTATTGATACTAGAGTTGAAGCCTCTTTCAAGATTCGTACCTTGAAAATTTGTGACAACCGGCCTACATACATCATTAGTAAACCATGATAGAGCAACACCTAAGGACTTAACTACTTTGATAGGAAAGATACATAGTTGACATTGAGGTGGCAGGAATGACTTCACTTTTGGCTCTAGATCTTATTAAACACAACCTTTTAGGGTAGAAAATTTGCATACCGATAATGCAATGAGTGCTAAATGACCAGTTATGCTTATGTGAAATGGGTTATTGTGAACCACTATTCATGAAATATGAGTCAATGAGTTTGACACAAAAAGTACACAATTAAATCCTAATAAAATATCACATAATAGTTTGTTTGTCAACATCTCTTTCAAAACTACTGACTTATATTTGTGGCAAAAATAATTGCTCATTCATAAATAATTGTCCACAAGTGGGATTAGAGGATTAGCAAGATGGTCCACATTTTGTGATCATTAATGTTTTTAGTGAGACATTAGAAATGCAATTTCAAAAATCATGGCTCACTTAAGATCATTTGTCACCCTAAATTTGCGATGCTTTTGTTCATTGTGTTGCTAGCTTCCTCTTACACCATTATTGCATTCCCCTTTATCCACAACATAGTTTAGGAATGTTAAGACTGTCAACATAGAAGTCTTATTTGACATGGTTACCATTTGGCCATAAATGTCATGACAATCTAGGGTTGATGAGACCCTCCATCCTCATAAGGAGCCATCGAGATTGCCTCCTGCTTTGGAAATATAATCACATCAATTTTCCAATTTACTATATAAAAAGAAAATGTATTAGGGTGGTTGGGAAAAAGTTACCCTAGAAGGTGATTGCATATGTAATGCCTCTATGTATTAATCCAGATTTACTCTCAAGTTGGTCCATCCAACACAGCTGATGTTATTTCTCTTCTTTAGAAAACAATGATGAAAAATGCTTTTAATCCCCCCTTTAAATGAAACTTCAAGGAACAACTATCAATAATAGGCCAACATGAGCATGCTTGGGAGAGTCCTTAAAGCTGTGATGCAAGAGCATCCCAGGTGTAGAGCAATCCTCATCACCCAATAATAATAATAATAATACTTTTGTCTTAGTTTGCTCAATTCTTTTTACTTTTGGTGTTGGTGTAAATTTTGTGTTGCAAATGACCGGAGAGCAAACAAAAATTGAAGAAATTTCATTTCAATACCCCCTTCTAAGAATTAAATATTTTAATTTCAATTCCTTGCTAGGCAATGAAGACAAAGGAATTTATTGTTTGCAATTCCTTTATTTCTTATTTTCCCAGCATATGGGTGTTGGAATTGAAAGGGGTGACAATAAACTCAAAATAAAATAAAATAATTCATATTACCTTGTGAAATTTATTTTTCTTGGTTAGGAGTTGAAGGGAACTGGGGTGGGGAACAGGAAGGAGAAAGACAAAGCAAAAAAAAAATCTCTTTGGATGATTATTGCAGATTTTTTAGAGGGAGAGAAAGTGATGGGCATTTTTGAGAGGAAGGGAGGAGTTGCAAGGGTGTGAACCACCGGGAAGGAGCATAGAAACATTTTTTTTAAGGCCTTTTTTTGGTGACATGTGCTGGGAGGCCACAAGGGACATTGGAATAGATAAGATGAGTAAATAAGACCAAGAAATTGCTACCAATGAGAATAAAGAGTGGAAGAAGGGCATAACATTTGGTGAAAAATAGAGAAAGTGCAAATTTTAATTGTGTGAATTGGTTAAAATAATACAAAGATTAATTGTATTCATCTAAATTGGTCTTAGAGTAATTCCCAAATAAGGGAAGACTGAGTTGTAAATTAAAATAAAATAGAATTCATATTCCTTAGTTGGCTGCAACAAATGTATGGTATGGACATAGTTTAAATTTGTAATTTTGGTGTTCCATTGGTTTGGCCTATGGATGCTTGGAAGAGTAATAAAATAAATGATTATTGGTTTATGTTAATTTGAAGTTGTTCATTTAATGTTTTGAAATTAAATAAATTGAGTGTGAGTATAGTTGCCTGGTAGAAAATGTGTGAATTTGAATTTATAATTGTTTGGCTACAAGGGTGGGCTGCCTGGTAAGGCATCCCGTCCTTGAGTTGCATCAATTGGTATCAGAGTTTGGTAAAAGGTTCATTGAGGAGATAAAAAAAAGGTGAAGCTTGTTGTAAAAAGTTATAAAATTGAAGAAAAGTTGAAGAGGATAGAGTGTGTGTATGTTTGACTTTGCAGCTGCAGATTTAAATATTGTGTGAAATAATTGGTTGTCCTCCAGTGAGATAAAGTTGGGTAAAAGGTGCATAAACTTCCTTCACTAAGGAAAAGTGGGTAGAGTAAATCTTAGAGAAGCATCTTCCAGAGTCTTGATTGGGTAGAGGATGGTGAGTGTGATTTTTTATTGCAAGGAGTACCTACAATTGTACGAAGCATTGACTCTATAAATTGTGTGTATGCAAGTTGCAAAAGTTGTAGATTGAGAGAGTGAAAGGATGCCTTCCAAGAAGAAGGCGAGATGGGTCATGAAGAGCCCCGTAAGACATTTGTTTATGGAGCAACAAAAAAAAAGATTTTCACATATTATTTATGAAGAGGTGTTGAAACTGCAGGAAAGGTTGGATGCCCTTGAAGGTGGGAAAAACAAAGGAGTTGAAAGGGATGAACGAAAGTATGAGAAAGAACCACGTGCAAGTGGTTTAATGGAGGCTGAAATAAGTAAAATTGAAAGGCACACAGAGGATAGATTGTTATTCTGAAGAAAAAGATGAGAATTGGAGTGGGTGTGAAGAATTGAGAGAACCTAGTGACACATAAGTCCTTTGGGAAAAGGATGGACAAGTTGAAAATAATGAATGTTGCAGCCCTTTGACAGAGGTTTCATGGAGAGGTGAACATGTGGGAGCAGCCCACACAAGTGTGCAAGTTGCAATTGTGGAGAGGAAGCAAGAAATGCAACAAAAATTTGTCCTTTGGAGGACATGCTGATGAAGGTGGATGGTGATGGAGGAAGCGTAGCAACAGGGAGGCTTGAAGAAATCCTTGTGCAAAAGAATGAGGAAGAGAAGAGTGAAGTGAGAAGAACATGCTTTGTTAAGAGCATAGAAAGAGGGAGCAAAATAAAATTTGCAGCAACGATTGAGGAGCCAAGTGAAGGTGTAAACCTTGAGGAAAAGGAAGTGGTTGTAGCAATAGTGTGTCCTTTGGAGGACACAGAGATGGAGATGACAATGAGTGATGAAGATGGAAGTATTGCAGCTGAACATAAAGGAAGAGAAAAGATTGTAGCAACAGAGGTAAATTTCATTTTTGTAATTATGAGGTGTATGCTAATTTGCATTCATATGAGTTTGAAAATGAGGGGAATGAAAGCATGGAGGTGTTGATGGTTGAGGTGCAGCCCGGAGAAAACCATCATATTGGTATGGCACAAAAGAGAGGTTGAAGAAGATGTAGTTGCAAAAATGGGGATGACGAAAATCTTTAATTTCCAAGATTCAAATATCGTTCCTAGTATGTGTAAAGTAAAGAATGAATATTGGGGAGAAAGTTCTTAGAGGAGGATGGATTGTGGTGGGCTAATTCTCACAAAGGTGGAAGATGAAAGTGGAGTTTGGTGGAGGTGGTCGGATTATGATGGGAAAGATCCCACAAACAGAGAGCATGAAGAAAGCATTAGGTGGAGGTGGATGATTCATGGTGGGTTGAATCCCACAAGAGGAAGAATGAGAGGAAGATGGCATGAGAGAGAGGTTAGCTCATGGTGGAAGAAATTCCACACAAGGAGGTGACAATGAGGAGAAAATTTGGCAAAGAAATATGGCAAACATTTTGGCAAGGTGTTGGAAGAAGAGAAGAAAGAAAAAAATCTGCAAGGTACCAATTAGCATGGAAGCATACTACAAGTTGTTTGCAACTTGAAAGAGTAGTCCTCCTACTCAACTCCATTTTTGTGACCCTATGCTCACAAACTTTTTACCCAATGTGTCTAATGTAGGAGCATCCCAAGTGTAGTGCAATCCTCATCACCTAAAAACAAATATTTTTTTAATTTTGACTCAATTTGCTCAATTCTTTTATTTTTGGTGTTGGTGCAAATTTTGTGTGACAAAAATTGAAGAAATTTTATTTCAATACCCTCTTCTAAGCATTAAATATTTTAATTTCAATTCCTTGCCAGACAAAAGGAATTTAGTGTAATTGCAATTCCTTTATTTTTTATTTTCCCAGCATATAGGTGTTGGAATTGAAAGGGGTGACAATAAACTCAGAATAAAATTAAATAACTAATATTACCTTGTGAATTTTATTTTTCTTGGCTGAGAGTTGAAGGGAACTGGGGTGGGGAATAGGAAGGAGAAAGACAAAGCAAAAAAAAAATCTCTTTGGATGATTATTGCAGACTTTTCAGAGGGAGAGAAAGTGTTGGACGTTTATGAGAGGAAGGGAGGAGTTGCAGGGGTGTGAGCAACCAGGAAGGAGCATAAAAGTATTTTATGTAAGGCCATTTTTTTTGTGACAGGTGCTGGGAGGCCACAGGGGACGTTGGAATAGAGAAGATAAGTAAATAAGACCAGCAAATTGCTATTAATGAGAACAAAGAGTGGAAGGCATAGCATTTGGTGAAGAATAGAGAAAGTGCAAATTTTAATTGTGTGAATTGGGTAAAATAATACAGAGATTAATTGTAATCATCTAAATTGGTCCGAGAGTAATTCCCGAATAAGGGAAGACTGAGTTGTAAAGTAAAATAAAATAACATATTCATCAGCTGGCTGCAACAAATGTATGGTATGGACATAGTTTAAATTTGTGATTTTGGTGTTGCATTGGTTTGGCCTGTGGATGCTTGGAAGAGCAATAAAATAAATGATTATTGGTTTATGTTAATTTGAAGTTGTCCATTTAATATTTGGAATTAAATAAATTGTGTGTGAGTGCAATTGCCTGGTAGAAAATGTGTGAATTTGAATTTATAATTGTTTGGCTGCAAGGGTGGGCTGCCTGGTAAGGCACCCCGTCCTTGAGCTGCATCAAGCTGACCGTGTGGGTCTGACAGTCAGATACAACCATCTCACTGTTTATACTTAAACTGGCATCTAACTCACCATCGTTTTGTTTTCTTTAAATATATGCACATACCCAATGTTAGAGGCATGCATGTATTATGTGGTTCACAACCCATGTTGCAATCCATATATTTTGTAAGTATCTTCTTTATTTGCATTTTGATGTGCATGATGACGAAGGCTGAAATAAGTTAATATATTCAAAAACAACAATTGCCATTGACACAATGTGATTTAAATTTTGTAATATATTTTGATATTGATGCCCAAGAAATCATTATGGTTTATTGGATTATGATTTGTAAACCTAGATGCTTTATAGTTGTACTTGTTATGTACATCTATTTCAATGAGAGCCATGAACATATCAAATGTGATCTCAACGTATCTGTTAAGGAAATAATCGTCAGATCTATCATTTGAAATTCATGAACTTTGATGAAAAATTGCAAGATTTTAAATATGCTGCTATTTTTGAGATCAAGATATATTATTCAGAATCCCAACTTAGCGCAAGAGGCCATTACTCTTTTGATGAATAGTTAGTACTATGATTACGTATCATTAAGATTTGAGTTCTTAGGTGAAAGCAAGCTATGACATTGCATTTGAGCATGAATTTATACATGAAATTTTAACAGATGAGCTAAAAATTCAAAGTGTTCAATATGTAGAGGTGATAAAAGATCTCTCAAAATTAAGTCTATTGTTGTTGCTCTACCAGGTAAATCATTGTATTATGAAATCAAATTCTTAAAAATAAGGATTCTAAGAAAACAGAACTATTTTGTACAAGAAATTTCAAGTCTTGCACCCCCAGGATTAAGAAGGGAATCTCTTACTATCCAACCCTGCAAAGTCAAAGGTCCATGGAAAAATTAGATTTAAAAATGATTTTAACGAATATAGAAAACCTATTTGCACAATATGCATTTACCTGAATTGCAGCCTTTTCCTTGAACACTTTATAATGAGCCGAAGAGTTCTTGCAACTTGAGAATATTGCAGACCCAAAAGCACCTTCTGCCAGCAATTCAGCATCCATAGCACACAAAATATGATCAAAAATATTTTCAATGGTACTTCTTTTACAACTTTTCTGAGATGCCCTGTCCAGAATGTGCAACAGCATATATGCCTGCAAGATTGAAAACGATGTCCAAACTGATTGAAATGAATTGATGACTAGGTTTCTTAATAAAAAAATTTAACTCGTTGTAGGTTTACCTGAAAAGCCCCTTCCATAACATCCTCTGAAGTAGCAGCTTCTTTAAGAACAACATATGCTCGTTTCCTCCTCCTATTGAATGTGATGAGGTAATTTTTATCCTGTAAAAATATATGGCATTGTAACAGTTTCACTTCAAAAACCTTCACTAAGATCAAACATTAAATTCAATACAGTACATGACCAACTTCATTTCTAAACAGCTAGCATTTAATAATTGAGAAGGTAATAAGATTGTTTTTCAACATTAGTGCTCAATAACAACCACACAACTATCTATTACTGCTATTGAAGTAGCAGCTTCTTTTTTAAATCCAGAAATTCTTCCGGCCATATGTCTTGATAACCATGTAGCACCCACTCACTGGACAAATGTGGCATAGTTAGCCAACCAACCTATTTTGAAGTAGCAGCTTCTTTATGAACAGCATATGTTCATTTTTAATTTTCTTCTATTAAATGTGGTGAGATAACATTTATCCTGGAAAAGTATGACATCGTAATGGGTTCACTTTAAAAACCTTTGTTAAGATAACCAGATGATCAATTTCATGTCCAAACAGCTGGCATTTAATCATCGAAAAGGTAATTAGATTGGTTTTCAACATTAGTACTCGATACTGATCATGTCTCTATGCTTGCTTGAGGTGTAAACCATGGGAAGGATGTAACTTTCACATAAGTGATTGAGAAGCAAATAATATGGAGGGAAAGATCATTGTACCATTGTGAAAAGGTCAGTCAGAATGCAATTGGCAATTTTTTATCCCTGAAAAGTACATATGTGTTGTACCCCAAAATTAAAATTTTTGTTACACTTAGATATTTTGAAGAAATGAGTAAAAGTCTTGTCAAATCAGTCAAAAAGGTCAAAATTTGGGTGTGCATGTCTTGCATGAGGGGTTAAAACACAAAATTTTCAATTTCTGACGATCTGGGTCTGCTAAGAGTAGCTTAATCTACAAAACCCAGATCTCAGTTTTTCATCCCTAAATTTTAGGAAAACTGCTATTTTTAGAAATTTTTCTAAATTTAATGCGTTTTCACAGGTTCTCTTGAAAGCGGATCTTGGTAAAATTTCTAAAATAGAAAGTTGATGCGACGGGGTCCAAACTGATTTTGATTGGCTCTCAAAAAATGAGTCCATTATCGAGGAGCTAGTCTTGATCAAAATCTAAAAATAGTCGGTTTGCCTAGTGGGTCTATTGCTTTTGGCGAAGCATGCTCCAGGAACTCTACAGAGGTCATCAATGGAAATTCGACCCGGTACTTGACGTCAGTTCGGTATAAACATTAGACAAAGATAAAATGATGAACATGCACGAAGAACGAGAAAGAAAATTAAAAATTCATGAAAATTTTCTAACACTGGCAAGTTTGGGCGCCCCTGTTGAAGAAAGGCGCCCATCTTTTTAGGGCATCAAATGTCAGAATTAGGGTTTTCGCCTCAAGTCAAACTTGTTCAGTTCTCTGCTGGCTCTGTGATGAATTCAGCGGTGCAGTTATCAGATTACTCAGTCATCCAGAATTCAACGCTGAACGGGGGTATCCAAGCTGAAGTCAGAACGAGAGGAAATAAAAAAATATTAAAATTTGACTAAGTATTGGCAAAGTGGGCGCCCCTGGTGAAGAAGGGCGCCCAACTTTTTGAGGGGGCTAATTCAGCTTTTAGGGTTCAAGGATGTGCTTGTTCTTTACAGATTCCGCCCAACTTCGCGATGCCTGTCTTCGTCGACATATTCAACTGGTTGTCCAAACTCCAGTAAATTCAAATCAAAGACAAAGGTTCAGAGTGAAGATTTTAAACTTGAAGTTGAAAATTATAAAAAATGGTTTAAGTCTGGGAAGAATGGGCGCCCCTGTTGAAGAAGGGCGCCCAAGTTTTCAAGAGCCCAAATGAATGAATTCGCAGATGAGGCTCTAACGTAATCTCTTCACAATTGATCCAGCTTTCCAGCGAGATATTCAGCACGTCAATCGGAATTCACAGTCACCAGATATGAGGAGTTGAAAGTAGGTTCCGACGAGGGCTGAGAACCAAAATTCAGAAGCAAACATAGAAAATCAAAAAATAAAACTAGCTCTGGTGAAAGTGGGCGCCCCCAGTCAAGAAGGGCGCCCAAACTTTTGGGGGCCTTAAAATCATTATTTGATGAAAATCGTTCCAGAAGACCCCTCTTCATTCTTCGTCAGCTTCGCGATGAGTATAACATCCAATCAATCCGACGTCCGGAGCTCCAGATTCGACGAGATCATCTGTAGAAGGGAGTTTATGAAGAAATTTGAAAGCTATGAAAATCGTTATCTCTGGGTGAAATGGGCGCCCTTGGAAGGAAAAGGCTCCCACAAATTCGGAGGTCAAGATGAAGTCTTTCTTTCTTAGAATCAGTCAGGCTCTACCGTGGAACCTTCAGCTCGCCTGTCGGATCATTCTGCAAACGGGAAATCAGAGGCGAAGTAGCATGTCAAAATGAGGGAAAGTTGAAAATATCAAATTTTGGCTAACACTGAAGGAAGTGAGCGCCCCATGTGAAGAAGGATGCCTAAATGTTCATGCCTTAGAATATTTTTGAGGTTTTCAAAGTTTTCAAAATTTGCAAGAGGAGAATGGCGTCCAAGTTCAAGGAGATTGAGTTTTAGGGTTTTGGAAATAAAAGCAAAGAAAGCAAAACCTAATCCAAAGCCCTAAAGTCTATTTAACATCATTCTTTCATGTATTTTTCATTATTTTTGCAGGTAGCATCCAGAGGAGGAAGTTGGAGCAGCAAGTTTGAAGAATTTTTTGTGATTCAAGAATCCATCCTTGCTGGTTTTACATCAGATTTTACCGGTCGGCCAAGCGCAAACCCTTGCTTTTCAAGCTTTTGTTCCGAGAAGATCCGAATTTTCAGCGAGAGATGGGCTTTCCATTTTACATCATGCAGGTCTTTTTGCCTCCAATCTTGAAGAATTTTTTAAGAACTTCATCCAAGTTGCAGCCGGGGTTGGGGGCCAGCGTCCCCAAAATCACGAGTCTACGGTTTAGGGACGTCCGTTACCGAGGGGGCCAGCTAGAAGGTGAGGGGACCATCCCTGCCTGGCGGGGAAGCGTCCACAGGTTGAAGGCCAGCCGACCAAAATAGGGGCCGAGTGGCAGTCGAGGGGCTGGTGGCAGATCCCTGCAGCTTATCGAGACGGCTTATATCCCAGCGTTTTACTTCCTTAAACACACAAAAAAAAAAAGCAAAAAATTTAAAAATAAAGCCTTGCTTATGTGGCATGCGTGGGCCCCACCATGTTTTGCTCTCTTAAGAATGAAAGGAGGCCTCTAAAAGTTCATTATTTTCATTTTGTTTGTGTAGAGAGCCAAGGGTTTGAGAAGAAAAAAAATTGCAGCCATTGAAGGAGAAGGAGCAGCTGTTTGAAGGAGGAGAGGAGGTTGAAAGAGTGTTGTTGGGAGTGCAAATCCATCAAAAAGGTATGCATTTTCTTTCACCATTCTTTTTTTTTCATTTTTTTTGCAAAATATGAAGTATGCATAGTCTGATTTTTTTTATTTTTTTCATTTTCAGTCAACACTTGCATTCTAAAAACAAAAAACATTAGCAACAGTGAAGGTGGGAGTGATAGTGAAGTTGAAATGCAAGTTAGAAGGCAAACTAGAGAGCAAATAACCCCTACCCAACACCATCATTCATCAACCAATTCCAAAACTATGAAGGACTATGCAAAACACCAAAAAAAAAAAAAAAAACCATTCCTTCAATTTGTGACAGCCATGGGTGAAAGACAAAAAAATTCAGGGGGGAGTAGGGTTTGGTTGTGCCATGTTTGTGAAAAGGAGTTTAGGGGCAGCTACACTAGAGTTAGGTCTCATTTTTTGGGGGAGGTGGGCCATGGAGTTAGAACGTGTCCTGCATTGACAGATGCACTATTTATAGAGTGCCAAACAATTCAAATGGAGTGTGATGGTGGGGTTCAAACTGGGTCTCCTTCTTTCCCAAGTTCACAATCGTCTATGCCTACTCCTGCTCCTAGTCCTTCCACAGTTGGTAGTACTGTTATCTTAAGAGGAAAGAGGAAGGTGATTGGTGGTGATAAGGGAGCCTCAGTTGAGTCCATGTTTCAAAACCAAGCACGAGAAACCTGTGAATCCTCCATTGCCAAATTCTTTTTTGCCCATGCCATTCCATTTCATGGCCCGTTCCTCTTATTTCAAACAAATGGTGAAAGACTTAGTCGTTGTTGGTCCTTCATTTGTACCCCCTGGAGATCATAAGCTACGCACCACCCTCCTAGACAAAGAGTACTCGAAAGTTAATGTGTTAATGGAGGAGATGAGGCAAACATGGATGAGGACGGGGTGCTCTATAGTGATGGATGGGTGGACTGATTGTAGACGTCGGCCACTCATCAATGTCATAGTCACATGCCTTGCTGGTTCTTATTTTCTTAGAGCTGTAGATTGTTCAGGGAGACGTAAGGATGCTGACTTCCAATTTTCCATTTTGAGAGATGCCATAGAGGAGGTTGGGGCTGCAAATGTGGTGCAGGTGATCACCGATTCAGCACGTGTGTGCAAATCGGCTGGGTTGATGGTGGCGGGTACTTACAGGCACATATTTTGGACCCCATGTTGTGTTCATGCATTGAACAATGCATTGAAAGACATAGGGAAGATGGATTGGGTGAAGAAAACGGTGGCAGAAGCTAGAGAAATTCAAATGTTCATTTGCAACCACCACACCTCACTTGCTCTTTTCAGGACATTTTCAAAGGAGTTTCTCAAACCTGTTGATACAAGGTATGCCATTTACTTCATTTTGTTTCACTTTCAATTTGTATTCATAATCTGATTTTGTTTTAAATTTTTATTTTTTAATGAATCATTGAATTAATAAATGTAGATATGCCACCTACTTCATCCTATTGGAGAAAATGCTTGAGGTGCATGAGCCTCTACAACTGATGATGGTCAATTCTGAGTGGACTAGATGGCCTAATGCAAGTTCTACTCAAGGAAAGAGCATCAAACAAAAGATCCTCGATGATGATTGGTGGGCCAATGTGAGGTAAGACATATTAGATGGCTGATTTTCATATTAAATTTCTGATTTTAATATTTTAATTTTATTGTCCAATGTTCCAACTTTTGAAGTTTCTAACATGTCAAATAACTTGTCAACTAATTATTTTGAACTTTTTGTTTGCATTTTGCAGATATATTTGCTCCTTTATCTCGCCCATTGTAGATGTCATTAGATATGTTGATATAGACTCTCCTAGTCTTGGAGAGATATATGAGACATTTGACACTATGCTTGGGAAGATCAGGCAAGTTATTTTGGCAAAGGACCCCACTTTGGATTTATATGAGCAACACATTAGGCCCATTGTGACGCGGAGGGGGAATACAATGAACACCCCGCTTCATATGGCTGCCTTTGCTCTAAATCCAAAATGGTATGCACCAAGGGATGGTAGGGTGCCTCCATGTGATGATCCTGAGGTTTTAGATGGGTTCACACGGGCCATTGAAAAGATTTATCCAGCTGAGCAAGCTTCAATACTTCGGTCACAATTTCTAGACTTTGCTAATCTTAATGGCCCAAACTTGAGCAAACCACAGGCGAGGTTGGATAGAGCTATATTAGCTCAAGGGAACCCTATTGGATGGTGGACCTATCATGGGAGAGATACACCGCAGTTGAAGATACTTGCCACTCGCCTTCTTGCACAGGTTGCTAGTTCCTCTGCTGCAGAGAGGAATTGGTCCACATATGGCTTTATCCACTCTGTCAAGAGGAATAGACTTACCTCTAGACGAGCAGAGAAGCTAGTGGTTGTTCATAGTGCTCTTCGGCTTCAGGATCGACAGACTCCAGAGTATCGACAAACTCCAGCTCTACGGTGGGATATTGATCCCGAGGACGCGGCTCAGATAGATGAGGAGGAGACAGCTGAGGGCTTGGTTGGGGTCCCATTGGCTGAGGAGGAGCATTATGGTGGCAGTGACTCAGAGGATGACTCTGATTTTGATGCAGTTATGAGAGATGATTAGGAGCAGCAGTGCTCTTTGTTTATTTTGTAAATTTGTATTCATTATTGACACACGATATTGTATTTTGATTTTCATAGCAAACTAAAACTTTAAAACTATATGGCAGCAATGTAGCCTTTGGGCATTTTGATATAAGTTTATAAATTATAACTTGGAGGTTGTTTCATGATTTGTGTAACTATATGTTAATTTTGAATGCGTATTGACTATTGACTCTATTCACTATTGAGTATTGGCATAATGTTGAACACAAATGTTATATGTTAATGTTCTATAATGTGTATTATGCATGCCTTATTCATGTTATCTATTGAATATTTAAAATTTCCCTATATTTTTTAAATTTTCCCTATATTTTTATATAGCCGTCCCCTGCCGTCCCTAATTTTGGCCTCAAAAATCGGAAACTTGGGGACTCGTCCCGCCGTCCCCTGCCGTCCCTGTCCCGGAAACTTGGGGTAACCTTGGTTTTAGCGAGTGCTTTTATTTTGCATGTCAGAGAAAACCTCAGTACATTCAAATTTCAACCATCTGGGTCCTTTCCAATTAGTCTTCTGAAGAAAACCCATATCGCAGCTTTTTTCAAGAAAATTTGAAAATCTAGGGTTGGCTGCTTTTTCGATCAAACGTCAGGGTTTTGCAAATCTGATCAACTGGGTCCATTTCTAATCACATTCTAAACAAAACCCAGATGCCAGCTTTTTTTGGGAAAATTTGAAGAAATTAGGGTTTGCTGCTTTTTCAGGCAAAATTCAAAATTTTCAAAAACGGACGATCTGGGTTGTCTTGCATCGATATTTCGAACAAAACCCATATCTCGGAAAAATTTCTCAAAATTTGTCCGTTAGGCACAAAATCAACATTCTAAAAATAGAAATTGTTCCAAGACTTATGCGAACCAAAGTTCTGATTATTCTTGGTTTGAAATGGAGTACACTCCTAATGTTTCAAGTCGAATCGGTTCTGCTTTCACAATTATATCAAAGCGGTAGGAGGCAGGGCTTGCATCATATCAAGCGGTGTTAGATCTACCATGCCTTGGAGAAGCGAGGCAACACTAATCAAGAACACAGGACATTACGGACTCCTCAGCGGCGTCAATTCTATATCGATTCGAGCCTTGAGTTGGCTAATGTACATTAAGCATTACAACGGCTACTAGGAGATCCGGTCGTGAGGCGATGAAATTGATTTCTGGTCTAAAGCACGATATGAGTCGAAAGGTGTTTTCCATTCCGTGTGGCACGAAAGCGTAACTCTTTCAAGGGATGAATGCGAAAGGATGTGGAATATGCATAAAGATAAATATAGCAAGAAGATTGCATAGAGATGGATGAAAGAAAAACGTAAAACATTGCCCAAGAATGTCGGGCGAGGGGAGTTCAAGGACGAGGTTGCCATCATCATCACTTTGCGCAACAGGGTCACTGGCTCAGAAGATGCCACCAAGTTCCAACCTTGGATGTTTTATGCCATACCTCACATCATGAAGAAAACCGAATTCTATGATTGGCCTACTTTGATTAGTGACAGTTTACATCAGCAAATAATAGAATACTTCCAGTTTCATGTATTCCACATGGTGTCATACCTAGTCTACCTGGTAGCCTATCAAGGTCAATTCAGAGGGTTGAACACCGAGGGATCATTGAGTGTACAACACATATATAACTACTATCCCCAGTTGGAGTTCACAAAGTCGTTGCACCACTACAAAAGGGTGAACAAGGCCTTCTTGATGTACACAGTGCGGGACCTAGACAACGAATTGCACATCCGCATCTCTTCAGTTGCCAGGGCAGCAATGGCAGAATGGGCGGATTGGTTTATACAGTTTCCTACCTTTACCTATCGGGGTCTATGGTTATTCAGGTGCTCCGCTCATGTTGCCAAGGTATCCGTCAGATGAGGTCATTTTCATGGAATTCTTGAGGCAAGCTCACGGTGTCCACGCAGTCTTGAGAAATAGAAAGAAACCCTCTCTTCACTTTCCATTAGGGTTGGGTATTTATACATGCAGGACTGCTGCAGATGCCAGGACAATTGGAGAAGAGTTAGATAAATTCGGCCTCAAGTCCTACAGCGAGAGGTGATCATTTGATCCTCATGGTGTCTACGCTGGCCGATTGGAGAAGAACTATGATCACATGGCCGCACTTGAAGATTTTTGGGCTAACTGTGCAGATGAGTTTGAAGTGCGGAGGCGTAGTTTCAGCAGGCTCACTCTCCATTAGATGAAAGACTGCTTAAATGAAGATATAGAAGGGCTATCAGATGATGATGAAGATGTGCTTCTCCCGATGTACACTCAGAAGCGAATCGAGGATCAGCCTCTTCCGCAAGTTAACTGGGCAAACAAGGAATCTCTTTCAGTCGAAGACAGAACAAGACAAGTCCTTGAGCATAGTAAGGTTTTCTTAGTGCTTAAAAGGAAGAACTCCATTCCAGTAGCAGAGCCACCAAGGATAATTCCCTCTTCTTCCAGAGCACAGTCGAAGGGAAAGGGTAAAAATCAGTCTCAAGATGGCGTCAAAGGTTGTAGATCAAATAAAAATGTAAAAAGAAGGTTGGATTTCTCAGGCATAGTCATACAGGAGCAGCCTACAGTTGATTCAGAAGTTCCTCCTGACGAGCCTGTACCTCAGAATGAAGCAGAGGAGCCACCTTCAACACATCATCTGTACCTTTGACAGGTTCTACACCGATTCACATTGATCTTGATATCGAAGATGATGAAGAGATTTTAGCAGTACCTCCTGAGGAAGTTAGTAAAGATACTACTGTGTCTTGGCTTGAGAACTCCTTAGGAAGGGTTAGGAGAAGGCCTTCATATCAAGTGAGTGTTGATGATCTCGATAATATCTATTAGGAACCTCCTAAGAAGAAGGCAAAGAAGCAAGTTCACTTTGATAGGAATCGTGATAACGAGATAGTCATAGAGACTGTAGTGCCCCCAGAAGATAAGAATAGGGATGAGGTAAATATGGATGATTTCGTCATGGTCAAGGCTAATCTCGGTAGAAATACCAGACATGCAGATTTGAGTCTCTTCAAAGTTGTATCCGAAAACCTTCAAGAAAGAGTGCTTCAAGATGGAGAAGACAAGGCAGCCCTCAAGGCTGAAAATCAGCAGCTCAGGCTTTTCATTTCTAACCTTGTCCATGGTTCTTCACAAACAACCTAGTTGCTGCCCCAGGTCTTGGAGACACCAGCTGATCACCATCAGTTAAGACAGCTGGTCATATGTGGGAAAGAGACTCAGGAGTGGATCGAGAGTTTCATTATCAGAGGAAGGGAGATCTTGGCACAGATGTTTCAGTTAAGGGAAGGCGCTCATAAGCTATGTCAAGGTATCCAAGGATTTGAACAGACACTGGCTGAAGTAAAACCGAGACATGAAATTATCATTGCTGATTTAGACACGGCTTACAGTTCAGCAGTTTCAAGAGAACACAAGAGACAAATCCTTGCCTGGAGAGAGCGTCATGTTTTCAAAGTTAAAACCTATGAGAGGATATCTGAAGAATTCATCACCTACAGACAAAGGGTGGTTGAAGCTCTTCTTTTCATCAGCGAATTCGTCATAGAGATCCCTTCTCAGTACAGTCTTGAAGATGGTTCCTACGTCGGGCTTGAGGAAGTGCAAAATCAGTTTCAGAGTGTTGTTCACAGTTGCAGTCCAGTTGGCGAAAGGATAGGCCATATTTCAGTGATGTCAGCAAAGTTCGATAAAGCGGCCAATGAGGTCGAAGATTTCCTGAGATCTATTGCAGATGCTGAAGATATTCTTGAAAAGCGGTGTTTTGTTGTTGATGGCATAGATGCACCGAACCGGGACACAATCTCTAACTTCCTAGCGGATGTGATCGAGCTTTAAAGCAGCTTTCTTCTAGAAGCTTTCTTTCCCGCTTTCTTTCTATTCTTGGAATAATCTTTATCCATTCTTTGAGGATAGAAAGAAGATAAGATGTAATAGTTGGCGTTTCCCGCTTTTTCTGCTTTCTAGGGTTTTATCTTTCTAGATTTAGTAATAAAGCTTGCTTCTTGAAACGGCTAGATTAATGAAAGCAAAGGAGATTTTAGGGTTCCCTACTCCCTCACCTTCTCTATAAATAAGAGCCTTTGCTCATTTTAGTTTTTTAACCGTGCTAGTGAGAACAAAACGCCGAGCCTATTGTGCCTTCTATTTGTTGCTCAAGTATTGTTCAATTGTGTTGTGATAGCAAATTGTTGAGCCTCTTTAGCCAACAAGGAGTTAGTGTGATTGTTGTTTTCTATTGTGTTAAGAATAAGTTTGCAAGCCTCTTTAGCTGCAATTTCTTGTTCAAGGCATGTTAGAAGTGAGCTTTGTTTCAGAGATTTGAGTAATAAAATCATGAGCCTCTTTTGCCTTGGTCCAAAATCTCAGATTTCCGTTATCTATGTTCTACTTTTATGATCTTTATTTCAGCTTGCAGTGAAGTGTGTAGGTGTTCGCTGAAAGAGAGATTATTGAAGTATTTTTGTCAGAAAATCTACCTTGTTAATTTCTAACTTCTCTTGCTCTGCTATTACTTGAGAGGTTAGGAACGTCTTTAGTTTAAGTTAGTCGTAGTTGAACTTCTTATATCAGAAAATCTCAGCTGCGGCGTATGTGTTTAAAAAACCTTGTGCTCTAAGCTGATCAAAAAGATAGGCAACTTAGTTTTAGTTTACTTTCTTTCAAACGCCATCAGCAAGAGGGAGCTTCCCCTCCTAATTTGAAGAGTAGTTTATCTGTGCATAGCTGTCCGTTTTCAAATCCGCATTCCAGAGGTGCGAATTTAAATGCCAACAATATGTACGAAAGAATGATGTTATGAATGTGTTTAATAATGTCAAGAGTGCTACAGAAGCAACAAAGAAGAAAAAACATTTGTTGCTAGAATTTCAATGCCATGAGTGGATTCAACAGCAGGCTGTTCTCACAAATCAACAAAAAAATTCCTCTTCCTACCTGGTCTCCTTGACATACAAGAAAGGGAAATTGTACTAATACTTGGTGGAAACACATGGAATTGACAAATAGTATTTGTCCTTAATACAAGTGTATATATGTCATCATAATGTCGGCTAGCATTAGCACTGATGAATTCTAAGAAAACTAACTCTAAGACGCCTATTTTCTTGCACTTTCTCAATACTCATGCTTTTAGTTTTCTTATAAGTTCCTTTTTCGATCTCTTGTTGAGTTTGATTTTTGGACACGATTTCAAACAGCTTCCTCCAACTAGAATCTGCAACAAAACTATTTAAAAATGATTTAAAAAACTTTGGGTTTTTTGAAATTTGTAAGTTTGATGATCTTTTATTTTGCAATTTAAGAGTTTATTAAGAAACCTTGGTCATTTGCCCATTTTAGGGATGTCAGAGCTTCCCCCAGCTATCCTCAACATGGGGGTACCCTAGAGACATCTCCTACTTTTGCAAGGCATCCAAGATGCATTTCCCCTCTACTAGTTGGGGGGGGTGGAGGAGGGACAGCGGCAGCACACCGAGGCAATGTCTCTTTGATAGTTTTGCGTCCTAGGGACATCCCCGTCCAAGAAATGTGACATTTTATTTTGGGGGGCCGGGGGCAGCAGAGCATGAGCAAGGGGGGGCACATCCCCCATGGAATGCTATCACAAATGCTCTTCTTCGACTTCTCTTTTTTCAGCAATCAACACGACACAATTACTTGAAATTGTTATGTGATCCACATAAAGAATCACAATTAAGTCCATCATTACAAATTTTCACATAAATATTAAGGTTTGAGGAGCTCTTATGTGTTTACCAAATCTTCATTTTTCAAGTCCTTATCAATCTTGGCATACCATTCCCTCAATGCATACACTAATCCATATAAAGCCTTTTTCAACCTGCAAACAAAATGATCTTGATCAAATTTCACAAATCCCTATGGTTGTTCCATTTAAATCTCCTTTTCTAACTCACTATTGAGAAATGAAATCTTCACACCCATTTGATGAACCAACCATTCAAAATGAGCAGCGAATAAAATAAAAAATCTAAATGTACTCATTTTTGCAGCAAGATCAAATATTTCATTAAAGTCAATTCCTTCTTTTTGAGAGTAACCTTTTGCTAAAGTCTGTCTTCAAAATTTTCAACATATCCATCAAATATATAAACTTAGACTTATCGAACCATTTAGTGTCAACAAGATTTCTTCATTCTAAAAGTTCCACAAATTCCATGAGTTATATTCTTCTTATTTTGTATTTTCCCATTCTTTTTTGCCTTCAACTTCTTCAGACAATTGAAGAGCACATACTTTAGTTATTCTTGTCATCAAGGTGTAGTTAGCATCACAATCCTTACCTTCAATAAGGTTTTTTGTTTTCCTTGAGGGTCTTTCATTATTTTTGATAGCTTCTTTCTTATCTACATCTTCAACTTGTGAAACTATTTCAAGAGTAGATGTTGTAGATTTTTTATCAATAACTTCATCAAACACATCCCTACTAACAATGACCTTAGTTTGTGAATTATACAACCTATAACCTTTAGACAATTCATTATAACCAATGAAGATACATTTAATGTTGTGAAGTTGGGTTTGAAAAATATGGCCTGCAAATAAACTGGATTCAGTCAGGGTCTAAGTAAATAACTAAGACAGGCTTGGGTTCATCCAAGGTCCTGCTTGGGCACCCTGGGTTCCCTATGGGCAAACCTTGATTGTACTGGTGTACCCACCATGAACATGCCAAATGAAAGAAAAAAAAACATTTAACCATTTTTAACAAAAAAAACACATTTCAAATTCTTAAACTAACCTAAACTAACCTAATTGGCATAGCATGACTCAACCAACATTCATTTGACAAATAGAAGAGACCAAAACACCCTCTTTGCCTACAAGCTGCCATTTTTCATTCTTGAAACTTACAGATTGTTTTTTCAAAGGTGAACGATTGACAAAAGGATTGTATCACGTTTGTTGAATGTAAGAGAAATAAATAACTGTACCTACAAGATTTATCAATCATGTAAGTTTATTTTGAGTTTTTTTCATTTTTTTGAGATTATTTTCAATTTTTCGTTTCTTTTCTAAAATGTTGCATATGTTTATTTACACCTTTTAAAAGTAGTATAGGATTATAATGTTGTCTTTGTAAATTTTAGTGAACAGATTATAAGCACAGAAAATTAATTCAAAATCAGACAATAACACAGCAGATACCCTGGGAAAACCCTCCACTTGAGGGAGAAAAACCCAGCAACAAAGATCTCTCTTGATATATAAAAGAGGCAACAAATCTCTTTACAATGAGGCCAATAACAAGGCCAATCTTCAGCACCTACACAAGATGCAATGACAGATAACAATCTGTATTTCTTCAATATTTAAATTCTGCCCTTGAAGAAACTCGCAATCTGCTCTTGATGAAATTCGCACTTCAAATGAAAGAAATGAATCGAACTTGCTTGATGATAGAAAGAATAGAAATGACCTTGTATATATATGCAATAAGAGAGAGGTCGCACCTCTTCATGTACAAGGTCGGCCAAGGGGAGAAATACAATTACAAATAAAATATATTAATTACAAGGAAGGTCGGCCCTTATAGAAAATTATATTGTTGCCAAGAGAAGCGCCAATTCACATTTCATAACACATATAAATAAATAGCTGATAGGCTATATTGATTTATGTCTAACTCGTGGCTGGAAGGATGAACCCGAAGCTGCTCAATAACATTAACACTCCCTCTCAGCTAGGGAGAGAACTTCCAGCTGCTCAAGACAAATCACCTCAACATGATGCCCATCACATTGGCTACAACCAGATGTGAAAAGAAGAATATCACCTCAACGTGATATTAGATATCGCCTCAACACGATATCAACCATAATGGCTACAACCATACTATGGTGTGTACAAGTGTTCATCACTTGCGTGATGTTGTCACCTCAACGTGACATTCACAAGTACAAGATGTGTCATGGAGTCTCACACATGACATCCACCATGACTCAAGCTCAGAGGGTGGAAATAAGGGCTTACACCTCAAATTCCTCCGTCTCAGAGGAAAAATGCATTAACCAAGGGCTTGCACCTCAAATTCTTCCGTATCAAAAGAAAATGCATTAACAAGGGCTTGCACCTCAAATTCTTCCGTCTCAGAAGAAAATGCATTAAACAAGGGATTTCACCTTGAACTTCTCTCTTAGAGAAGAACTCATTAAACAAGGCTCACTGATACTGAGACTCTTACTCAGTCAAGGCGGGATTCTCCACCATACCAAGCTTATCTCGGAAGTACTCAAACTTTATCCTGGCGAGAGGCTTGGTGAGAAGACCGCTGGCCCGCCATCGCTGGCCGATGTAATCAACTGCATACCTTCAAGTAGCATCTTTACATATCCCTAATGTAGTGGTACTTGATCTCAACGTGCTTGGTTCTGTCATGGAACACAGGATTGACGGAAAGCTTCACACAACTCTGATTATCACAATGAATGATAGTAGTTTCCATTGATTGTCCAAACAATCTTGCAAGGAACTTAAGTATAGCCATTCCCGCCTCTCGAAGTTGCTATACAAGCGTAATAATGTACTTCTGGCCTCAAGTAGCATCAATGCTAGATGACTCCGCTTTCCTCACCGCATCAGAAATCATAGCGTAACCTAAACTGGCAACAAACTTAGGTGCTCTCTTTCGATTCTGCATAATAACCTCGCCTAATCAGAATCATGAACCATGTAACTCCAAGTCTCAGACCAAGTATACCTCAACCCATATCCAATCGTGGCTAATGCAGCATTTCGTGATATGTTTAGTCATAAATAAGATGTATTTGTTCTGGATCACACATAAACCTATGCACTCAATGTGATAGTGCAAAATATCGTGTCTAGTGTTAACTAGATACATCAAGGATCCAACTAACCTGCCCTCAGATAATGTAGGATCCACCAAATCGAATCCACCGCAACTCTCAATTCTATGTAGATTGGTCTCCATAGGTGTAGACATGGATTTGCAATCCATCATGCCAAATCTCTAAGTATATCATCGGTGTGGCTTTTCCTTGACTTAGAATCATCTCATCTGGTTTCTTCCAGACTTCTAATCCAAGGAAGTAATCCATGAGCCCAAGGTCCTTCATCTCAAATTCTGAAGTCAACTCCTTCTTACACTCAAGAATCAGGTGATCTTCTCCAGTAAGGATCAGATCGTCAACATATAAAACCAAAATTAAAGCATCACCATTGATTACCTTGAAGTAGAGATTTGAATCAGCATCATTCTTCAAGAAGCCCAAACTTGACAGGTACCGATCAATCCTTTCGTACCATGCACGAGGAGCCTGCTTAAGACCATACAAGGCCTTCTTCAGTTTGCAAACATGTGACTCCTTCCCATGAACTTCAAATCCATCAGGTTGCTCTATATAAACCTCTTCCTTAATCACTCCATTGAGAAAGGCTGTCTTCACGTCCATCTAGTGAATCTTCCATCCTCTAGATGCAGCAATAGCAATGATGGTTCTGACAGAAGTATAGCGAGTGACAGGAGCAAATGTTTCTTCGTAATCAACTCCCTCTTTCTATGAAAACCCACGAGCCACAAATCTTGCTTTGTACTTCTCAATGCTTCCATCTGCAACATGCTTAATCTTGAATAGCCATTTAGAAGATACCACAGACTTGCCCTCGAGTCTAGGAACAATATCCCAAACATCATTTTTAAGAATTGACTGATACTCCTCTGTCATAGCATCTCTCCAAACTTGATGACTAGATGCTTCCTCAACACGGGTAGGCTCGGATTCTATAATCTGACTCATCAAGGCAACATAACTGGAGAACTTATGTGGCCTTTTGCTTTCTCTAAATGTGCCTCTAGGAGCTGCAAAACTTTCAGCCTCTTGCATAGTACGCCTGGCCCATAGAGGTCTCTTTCTCCCAATAACAATGTCAGTAGGCCCATCAGTAGGTTCCAAAGGTTCAACAAGGTCAATATCTTCTTTTGGTTCTGAAGTCTCCCTCTGAATCTCAGGAGTATGGTCAACTTCCATATCCTGAGGAGACTCTTCATTATCAATCTCCATATGAATCCCATTGATCTTTTGAATGCAACATCTTCCCCTCTAATGTGACATCCCTACCGATCTCAATCAATCCTCTGACTGGAATGTATATTCTCGTAGGCTTTGAAGTCTCACCGTAGCTCCACAAATATTCCCTTCTTGCCGTATTCCAACTTGGTTCTTTCCTGGGAACATGAACATAGACAGACATCCAAAATCCTCAAGTGACTGGACAACTCTGCTTTCTCTTTCCCTGTGAAAGGCTTCTTCTCTCCTGAGCCTCCCAAGATCTTATGAGGACTTCGCTCAACATATATAGTCAGTTCTTGAAGCTTTCCTCGCCCATAGGAAGGTTTGCAATCTTGATCATGAATCATGGCTTTCACCGCCTAATGCATTGTCCCTGCTCTTCCTTTCAACACCATTTTGTTGAGGATTATAGGGAACATAGAAATCCCTCTTAATCCCTGCATCAATACAAAAATTTTGAAAACTACCAGAGGTGTATTCTCCACTATTGTCAGATCTGAGGACCTTAATTCTTTTACCAGAAATATTTCTACCAAGGCTTAAACTCTTGAACCTATCCAACACTTCCTCGTAGACTCTTTAGGATTTCGGGGTAAAAATTAAATCTAAGTCTTCCTAGAGTGGTTAGCAATAAACAAAACATAATACAAGAATCCACTCAAAGATGGAATAGACATAGGACCACATAAATCAGAATGAATAAGGTCTAAAATACACTTAGATCTATTTTCTCTACTATGAAAAGGGGCTTTTATATTCTTACCCAATGCGCAGCCCTTGCAAGTACCTTCGTGCTCCTGGTTGAACTTAGGAAGGCCCGTCACCATCTTCTTCATGATAGGTAAGGCTCGGAAGTGTAGGTGAACTAATCTCCAATGCCAAAGATCGCATAGACTTGAAGAATCATGAACCAAAGCTTGTAAAGAACGTGTGCAGACCTTGTAGAGGTTTTCATGTCTAACTCCAATTACTTGAGCATCCTTGAAGCTAGAGTTCTCCATTCATTATTCAGAACTTTGCCTTTGAGAAGGCAACTTGATATCCTTTATCTTCAAAGCTGAAATAGAAATAAGATTATGCTGATCTCCGTGAACATAAAGAACATTACCCAATTGAAGTGATATGCCGGAATCCAAATCGAAGTGTATGAGGTCCCACCCTTTCACTCCAGTAGCTAGCATCATCTCCAATGATGACTTGTTCAAGACTCCTTTTCCACCAAATTTGATAAGTGCTCCTTAAAGTCGGTGATGTGTCGAGAAGCACCACTGTCGATTATCCAAGTGTTGGTGTCTGAAGGTACACTGCTTGATAATGCTAAATAGAACAAATATTCACTTGAATCCTTTTGAGGAGAGGCATCATCAACATCCGCAATGGTGACCTGTTGCTTAGGTCTAGTTGGACAATACTTGGCAAGTGCCCAAACTTGTCACACCTAAAACATTGAATCTTGGACATGTCCCTCTTCTTCTTAAATGGAGGTGCATCATCATTTCCCTTGTCCCGATTCCTCTTGAAGAATCCTTTCTTTCCATCTTTTCCTTTCTTCTTTGATGCATGGGAGGCGAGAACATGAATGTCTTCATTCTTTGAACTTTGACCAACACCTCTTGCCACCAACCTTGATTCCTCTTGAATGCAATCAGATCTTAGGTGATCAAACTTAGGCAATTTCGATCTTGCACTGATTCCCTGAATGTAAGATTCCCAAGACAAAGGTAGACCATTGAGAGCAAGCATAGTCAGGTCTTTGTCATCAACCATATGCCCTATTGTCGAAAGCTGATCTCTCAAATCTGCAATCCTCATAAAGTATGCAATCACTAATTCACCTTTCGCCATCTTCACATGATGAAGTTGTTGCTTTAGTGCAAGCGCTTGGCTGGTATTGTTGATTTCGTACATCTCTTCCAATGTTTTGAACATGTCTCTTGCTGTCTTCAACTTAGAGACGATAGATACAATATGATCCTTGACGGAATCAACCAATATCTTCATTGCTTTAATATCTTTCTTTACCCATTGTAACTTCGCTTCTTCCTCCTCAGGTTCAGGAACGCCGGATTCTACGAACTCACCCAAGTCATTTTCACGCAAGGTAAGCATGATCCTAAACCTCCATCATGTGAAGTTAGATGCACCCTCAAGTCTATCCTCGATCTTCAAACCATTCACCATCTTGACTAAGTGAACAAATAGGGTCTGCTGATTAGCAATAATCTGAACACGATCCTCTCAAACCCGCTCTGATACCATGTAAATTTTAGTGAACAGATTATAAGCACAAAAAATTAATTCAAAATCAGACAATAACACAGCAGATACCCTGGGAAAACCCTCCACTTGAGGGAGAAAAACCCAGCAACAAAGATCTCTCTTGATATATAAAAGAGGCAACAAATCTCTTTACAATGAGGCCAATAACAAGGCCAATCTTCAGCACCTACACAAGATGCAATGACAGATAACAATCTGTATTTCTTCAATATTTAAGTTCTGCCCTTGAAGAAACTCGCAATCTGCTCTTGATGAAATTTGCACTTGAAATGAAGGAAATGAATCGAACTTGCTTGATGATAGAAAGAATGGAAATGACCTTGTATATATATGCAATAAGAGAGAGGTCGCACCTCTTCATGTACAAGGTCGGCCAAGGGGAGAAATACAATTACAAATAAAATATATTAATTACAAGGAAGGTTGGCCCTTATAGAAAATTATATTGTTGCCAAGAGAAGCGCCAATTCACATTTCATAACACATATAAATAAATAGCCGATAGGCTATATTGATTTATGTCTAACTCGTGGCTGGAAGGATGAACCCGAAGCTGCTCAATAACATTAACAGTATTTTATGTTTTTTTTCTTGAGTTAGCATGCTCTAGAGTTGCAATACTGGTTTTTTGGTTATCCATACAAAATGGCTGCTAGTTCTAGTTATGTAGGCCGAATGACAAAGAGGCAATTCAAAATTGACTCAAAGTCAAAATTGCATTGTTTACATAGCATAACCATCAACCAACCATGATAAAAAAGTGGCAGTTGTCTTATGAAAACGAGACAAAGTTATATGAAAAGAAACAAAGCGAATCACACTTTTAAAGTGTCATGGCCACCTTAAAACTGCAATTTACCACGGCATGGATATAAGTGAAACGCCACAACTTAAACATGCAAAAAATCACACTTTTGACATTGTGTAGCCAAATGAATTTAGTGCCCAAGTTCAAGTGGAAGTCATGTTGGGCTTTTTGGGTGGCATAGACGCTAAGAAAATGCGGCATTCCTACTACAATCAGCAACTTAAAGCTTTTAGTGCCTAGTAGGATATTTTCAAGAAAAAATAGCCAATGAATCATAACCATTCCTTGTAATAAGTGGCCTATACTAAGGAAAAAGAGTTAAAATGAGGAATAGTCTATTTTGGGCTATTTTAAGTGTTTTTTCATCTTTATAGTGGATAGAGATAGGGTTGCTTTAAAGTAAAGCTTTACTGGGAATATTATATTACTATTTTATCCCGAAAATATTCTTCTAGAGATCTGACAAATAAGTGCCTTGAGCATATAGTTTATAATGAGAGTTTATGTAAGACTTGTTCTGCAGAAATTTTCAAACTTTTTAATCTGATTACTATCTTGTGTTGTGAGATTGATAAGTCAGTGATAAAAGGATCTGTGTTCAACTTTGTGTAACATTTGTTTCTCTTCTTATCAATAACTTTGCACACTTTTAAGGAATTATTGCCTTCAATCTCACATTACATTTCAATTTGTTGATCGAATGTTTCTTGTTAAATTAATTTTGTTTTTAATACAAATTCATTAGGCTCTCCTTTAGTTAATGAATAGTATTTATTTTCAGTTCATATTATTTGTTTAGTTGTGTGAACAAAAAAATTCCTCTTGGTGAGATAAAGAACTTTTCAGTTCTTGTGCTCTAACCTCCAAGACCAAAAAGATAGGTTTACTTTTCTTTCCAATATTCTATTTTCATGCAAAACTCTACATGATAGTATTGTACAATGTGCATAAGTAGCAAACTTGTTTATTGTTTAAATTTTAGGAGATTTTAAATCAAAGAGCAAGTTCACACTTTTTCATGTTACATAGCAATTGTTGTTTCTTAACCTTTTTACAACTTATTTAATGTGGATAAGATGTTCTTCCCAAGTAGTACTAAAAATTAGGATATCATCTAGATAGACAGTTACTATCTATAAAATCCAGTGAACCCCGGGGACGCGTCCCCCCCTCTAGGCCCTAGCGTCTCGGAGACGGGGACGTCCCGGAGACGTGGGGACGGCGTCCCGACGTTTCCGGCGGCGCCACCATTGCTCAGCTTGCCGCCGGAGACGCCTGGGCGTCCCCGAGACGCCGAGGGAGACGCCTGGGCGTCCCTCGAGCGTCTCGGGGACGCCCAGGCGTCTCCCGCGGCGGACAGCCATTTGCAACATTAAAACTCAATTTTTAAAGATTTTTTTAATAGTCTATTTGTTATGTTCGAACCCTAAGGGCATGTGGGGCCCATCTAAACTCTAACATGCCTTCAAAAGGCCCTCTAATCTTCATTTTTATTCACATTTGCATTTCATCTTGTTTCAGATATTTTTGATATAATATAATAGAAATCTTCCATTTGCCGATGCAACAATTGTTACATTGTAGTATTGAGTATTACTATTCTAATTTCTAATTAGTAATTCATCATTCGATACTGAAAACTTCAATATTCAATGTTCAATGTTCAAGTACTAATTTAGTATTTCAATTTTGCTATTTTACTTCTTAATAGTCTTATACATCTTTTCATAACTAGCATTTTAAGTACCATATGTATAGTATATAGTATATACACCCCGTCCCCCCTCCCGTCCCCCCGCCGCCGTCCCCCCGCCGTCCCCCCGCCGTCCCGAAATTGAGGCCCCTTTGTCCCCCCGTCCCGGAAACCCGTCCCCGCGTCTCGACGTCCCCCCGTCCCCGACGCCGGTGGAACATAGATAAAATCCCTCGACATATTATTCATCAATCTCATAAAAACAGCAAGTGAATTACTTAAGCTAAAAGCAAGCACTAACCATTCATAAAGTCCCTGCTTAGTTTTGAATGTAGTCTTCCATGTATCTTCCTGTCTCATGTAATGTTCCCACTTTTACGCCATGTTTTGTCATTTTTGGCCAGTTCTTGAGGTTTCTTTGTAAGCAAGGTGAGTTGGGGAACTCCAAAGTTTTTGGAGGATGCAATTTTGGTGATGCAAGGTTTCTAATTATGGCAATGAGCTCAGTGGGCGACACTGGTCCGAATGACACTCTTTGTAGTGTTTTCAAATTTTTGGGGTGTTCTCCAAACTTCTTGGAAACCACGTCTATTTTTAGTAAGTCACCAAATTGGCTTCATTCACTCATCCAATGCCTTAGTATCGTGTATGCGTAGTCAGAATTGGATTTCAACGTGTTTCAGAATTTCCCATAACTTGGAGTAAAATATTTTAATATTTCACTTAAGTTTATAATGTTTTATTAACATTTTTTATAACTTAAACATAACGATTTTTCCAAAAGATAAAGTTGTCTCCAAGCTGGACACCTAGGAGAAATAAGGGTGTTTCAGATAAAAATAAGGTTTAATTTTAAATTAAAAGGAATTTGTGGGGAAAAGTAAATTAATTAATTATTTTTAATTGAAGTTTTCCCTCTCAAAAATCTATAAAAGGAAGCATTGGGGCTCATTATTGGATATGTTGAAGAATAATATTGTTATGCTACTGGAATGGTGTTGGTTCTCTTCAATCTTTGAGGACAAAATCTCTCAAAGGTTTTCTAGTTTCGGAATTGAAAGATTTTCCCTAGCTAGATGGGTATGATTCTAGTCAGGAGTCACCATTGGAGCTGAATGGATATTTCCAGTTTGGTTTTCAGTATGGATCGTTTTGATGTGTTCTAGTTTGCAATGAATTGTTGAGCTTTTCCTTACAGTGGTAGCTTGTTTAGAGTGTTGTTCCTGAGGGTTTTGGTAGCTGTCCATACCATTTTCTCCCTTGTAGGCCATACCACTCAGAGGGATGTTGGAGGTTGTGCTAAAGGGTTTGGGGTCTTAAACTAATTTCCATACATTCCTTAGTGTTGGGCGACCTCTCCAGGGGCTTTTGGCAAAGGTTTAAAGGCTGGCACAAATTCCTAGGAGGGTCATACCATTGTACCTGGTCATGCTTCTGCACTTGAAGCTGGGCGTGAGTTTCTTACTCCTGATTACTGCTCATAATGAATTGATATATTGCTGGAAATGAACAAATGGATACTCAAAAACCTTGGCTAGCTGTTTGACATTGACTTAATGCATTTTGAGTGTTTCAAAGGGGTCGTACAGTTCTGGAAGTGACTGATTTTGTCAATCAAAACTGTGTTTCAATTGTTCCATATTTTGTTCATGGATGTTTATGTTTGCTCTATGTTTGGGAGTTGCTTATATTCACTTTGGAGGAGTCTACAGCTTGTTGAAGGTGCCTAGATGCTGATCATCATTGCCTATGGCCTGCTCGTTACTGCAACAGGTCTGTAGCAGCACTATTCCATCGATCATAATCCTATTACCAGCATCCACCTTCAGCCTTTGATGAGGTATAATGATACTACTTCAAGTTGGGTAACTTATTTCATCATCTAGCATCATTTTGGAGGTGTTTCCATTCAGTCATTTCATAATTTATTGTAACAGTAGTTGTATCTGATTTGGAATCAAATTGTAAGAGCTAATCATGTAGCATTGTGTGGTAGTACTACCCGTGACCTTGCTCCTATTGCTTTGATTTTCTACTCACCCCATTGCATAAGTGGTTTATTTGCTTACCCCACTACATAAATGGTCTATTTGGTTCCCCCAATGCATAAGTGGTTATTTGTATTCATCCCACAAAACAAGTGGTCTCTAGCACTTCGCTCACCACTGAAAAGTGGAAGAGCTTGTTTATGTTCATTATTGTATTAGCCTACCGCTGCATAAGTGGATGTGCTAAACTCACTCCACTGAACAAGTGGTTTACTTTCAGCAGTTCTATTTAATGTAATCCTTACCACCGTATGCTCTCACCTCACCCACATCAGGAACTTGGTGATAAAAAAGTGGAAAGGAAAGTTGATTAGGAATTCCTATCGTTGGGCCAACAAGTTTATAATTTTCAAAAATTTAAGGGGTGGTTATTACAGTGGTATCAGAGTTGGTGATTTTGCTAGCTTGTTGGGAAGCTAACCCTTATTGCAGATTCTTCAGTTGCATAGCTTTGTTCAACAGTTGCTTGTGTGGATTTCGTCACTCCATCCAATTGTGACAAGGGAAAAATTCAGAAATTTGTATACACCTTCCTGTGAATCCTGGCATTTGAATTTAATGAGAAGATTTATAGGGCGGGAAAAAGACTGGACCACTTGCGTCTTACAAGGGATGAATTACTATGCACTTCGGGATAATGTGGAGATTTTTTTCTTGAACATAGATCAGCTAGATTCTATGGAGTTGTGTTGTACCCCAAAATTAAAATTTTTGTTACACTTAGACATTTTGAAGAAATGAGTAAAAGTCTTATTAAATCAGTCAAAAAGGTCAAAATTTGGGTGTGCATGTCTTGCATGAGGGGTTAAAACGCAAAATTTTCAAAATCTGATGATCTGGGTTTGCTCAGAGTAGCTTAATCTACAAAACCCAGATCTCAGTTTTTCATCCCTACTTTTTAGGAAAACTGCTCTTTTTAGAAATTTTCTAAAAATAGTAAACTTTTTTTGGGTTTTTTTGGGTTTCTTTTGAAATGGATACTAGCAAAACTTTCTAAAAATAGAAAGTTGGTCCGTTAGGGTCCAAACTGATTTTGATTGGCTAAAAATACTTCCGTATCAGGCTGGTACAGTCAGAATTTCAAAATAATCAGTTTTAGCCTAGTGGGTCTATTCTGCTTTTTCAGAAGCATATCAGGAGCTCCAAGGTCGTCAATGGAGGTCAGTCCGCTGCCAGGCGTCAGATTTGACACTCGGGCGTTCAACAGAAAGCGAGTTGGTGAGCAAGCACGAAGAACGGGGAAGGAGGTGAAAATTGTGAAAATTTTCTAACACTGGTTGACTTGGGCGCCCCAGGTGAGAATAGGCGCCCATCTTTTTAGGGCATTAAATGATGAAATTAAGGTTTACGCCTCCAACCAAAGTTGTTCAGTTCTTTTCCAGCTCCGCAACGAGTCCGACGGTGCAGTCAACAGATCATCCAGTCGCCCGGGATTTGAGGCCGAACAGGGAGGATTCACATAGAAGTTAGAATGAAAAAATATGAAGATTATACAAATTTGACTAAGTATGAGAACTTTGGGCGCCCCAGGTGGAGAAGGGCGCCCAACTTTTTGGAGCACCTAACTCAACAATTAGGGTTTGAGAGTATGCTCAATCTCTTCAGTATTCAACCAGCTTTGCCACGCCTATCTCCGTCAGATCATCCGACTGTCCAATCTCCAGCAGATTCAGATCAAAGAGGAACATATAGAATGGAGGTTTGAACTTGAAGATGAAAATCAGACAAAAAATGGCCAAGTCTGGAGGTTTTGGGCGCCCCAAGATAGAAGAGGCGCCCAAGATTTCAAGGGTCTAAACAGAGGAATTTGTAGATGTGGCTCTAACATGATCTCTTCACAGTTGATCCAGCTCTCCAACGAGATATTCAACATGTCAATCGGAGTTTGCAGTCGCCAGATACGAGAAGATGAACATAGGGTGAAATAAGAGTTAAGAACTGAGATTCAGAAGCAGAAAGGAAAAAATGAAAAATAATCTAACTCTGGTGAGTTTGGGTGCCCCAGCCAAGAAGGGCGCCCAAGCTTTTGAAGCTCCAAAACTCACTGTTTGATGAAGTCTCTCCCAGGAGACCTCTCTTAAGATCTTCTCGGCTTCACAACGAACATAAACGTTAGTCAATCCGATGCCTGGATCACCAGATTCGACAAAATCATCTGTGGAAGAAGAGTTAATGAAGAAATTGAAGATCAAGAAAATGGCTAACTCTGGACAAAATGGGTGCCCCTGGAAGAGAAAGGCTCCTATGAATTCGAAGGTCGAAATAAAGTTTTAGCCAGAGACGCCTCCAGAACAATCTTCTCAGAAAGGGTCAAGCTCCGTGATGTATCCTTCAACTCGCTCATCAAATTAGTCTGCAAGCCGGAAATCAAGGTCAAAGTAGGGGGTCAAAGTTGTGAGAAGTTGAAAATATCAAAAAAATGGCTAACACTGCTTGAAGTGGGCGCCCGTAGCCAAGAAGGGCGCCCAATTTCTCATGCCTTAGAGAAATTTGCAAAACTTTCAAGAAATTTCAAAATTGCAAGGAGACATGGTTGTCCAAGTTCAATGAACAGATATTTTTAGGATTTTGAGGATGAAAGCTGTAACGAACACACTTGTACGATAAAATTAAAACTTTACAATTCATACATAAAAGTAAGAACAATACCATTTTGAACAAACAATTTCTTTTCAAAACATAAATGAGAAACATTTATTGCATCTATAAACTATTTCATTTCAAATGAAATTACAAAGCATGATGAGAAACATACATACATACATAGCCCGTAGGCTTTTGACACCAATAGAAATAAGAAGGTCCAGGAATCCGTCCTGTCAAGCTTTGGAGCATCCGTCGGGTGTACATGGAGGAGAAACATCACTCGAGTGTTTTTCCGCCAACCACGGACTTATAATGCGGTCCCCCGCACGATCATTTTTCAATGAACGGCCCTCCCTTCGAAGAAGAGATTGGTTGGGTAACCTTTAATGACTACCAACTGGACATAGTGCTGTGATTCTACAAAACTAGCTTTCGTGCTAACGGCAAATCACAAACTAGGTTGTATTTCGGAATCACGGTGAACTGACAGTGTAGTACAACAACTAAATGGTTCCTTACACTACTTTGGCCAAAGTGTTTACGTTCAACGAAGAACATAGGTCATATGTCACATTCACTAGCCAGGTTCAACTTGACTTAAGGCTATCTTAGTTCTACGCGTAGGTTGGTCTATCGGGGTAGTCCGTACCCTAGACTTCCTACAACATTTTACTACGAGTATAATGAATCTATTTAACAAGTTACTACAACTGACGCCCTAATTCAGGATATACACATCCTAGGGATACAAAAACTTGATTAAGTTGTTTGTATTAAGTTGTAGAGTATATTTTGCAAATATTCCTGACTCAACCCTAGTAACTAATATTTATTCACAGACATATGCTCATTATATAGAGCCATTAAAACTCAATGCTGTTTGCTTTCCATTAACCAATGTAACGTATACATCAATGACAACAAAAGCCAAACAAAAGCCATGACAAGACTAAATTCATGATAATGGTTAAGAAACTATTATTCTTTTAGTTCAATCTTGAGATAATCATATTCATTTCTTTCTAGCTATGACTAAATTTCAGAGAATTATCAGATTAACATAAAAAGTAAGAGTTTAGCATGCCTGCTTTAGCTTTCCACAAGTTGGGAAGATAACTCCTTCACTGGCCTCTATTCAGACCACTTCCAGCTTGGATTCTTGACACCAAAAGCTCAACACAGTAACAGTGTAATTCCCAGTTACTCCTCTTTTATTCAAAGCTTAACCAGCAATTTCAAATTCTGCTCTTATGATCAGAAAACACCTTTCCTTAACAAAGTACTTGACAAATTCTCTACTATGGCGAATTCTCTCTTTTGCTATGAAATGCTCAAGAACTTGATTGTAAATTCGTGTGCCTAAGAATGCCAAAACGCAGGTATATTTATAGGTTCATTTTAAAACTGATTTCCACCTTCTATGGCGCCAGGACTGCCAGCAGGTTGAAGAATATTTCAAACTATAAACGTGTATCAAATTGGTGAGGGTTTCGACCTCCATGTTTGACAGCAAGAAGTTCATTTTAATTCGAATTTGTTTCAGGCTGTTAAAACTGTGACAACTTTCAACTGGCGCGTTTTTACAGTTAGGTTAAATGCCAAGTTTCATTTCTGACTTCTTCCTTGCTCAAATGGCGTACAGATTTCCTCTTATTCACCAAGCAAGAGATGAATCGGCCATTTTTAGACGTCTGGCCCTAGTCGCGCGGGTTACCTGCGCGTTTTTCATTTTCCCTTCTGCATTTTCGCGTTTTTCTTCTTTATTTCGCTTTGGTAAAACTTTAATATTTTAATAGATTTTTCAAAGTAAATATGGCGCATATATGCAGGCTCATATTTGAAGATTAACACTTCAAAGAATACATTTTAGAAAAATTCGCGTTTTCTTATCAATTCGTGATTTTTATGAAATCCGCGATTTTTAATTTCTTCCCAGATTTGGCATTCGTGCTTTACAATGTTTTACTTTTATTTCATTTGATTTTGACCAATCTTTTATTTAAATATATTTGTTTATTATATTAAAATACTTACATAATATAGTTTATGCATAATTATTTAAATTATCAATTTAAATAATATTGTATACATTTTAAACTATATTATATTAATATTTTAATATAATATTAAATATATTGAAATACTTAACATTATATTAATACATATATATTCATTTACATTATACATTAAACATGTAAATTAATATATATGTATTCGTATAATTTCAGAGACAAGATATCATTATAATATCAAATTCATTTATCTTGTTAGCCGTGGGTATGTATACTTGTATATATATCTGTATATATACTACATGTATAAGTATCCTTAAATACATTTATATCGACACATACGTATGGCATATCCATCTGCTTAATACGTTTGTATTGACATGAATGTACTTATGGGTACTTGTACATATCGTATTCGTATGTACAAATACACATATCCACCTCTAACCAGAACTTATCAGTTATAAGGTTATATTGGCATGCATCACTTGTTTACACATTCAGAAGAAGACACGACTCCTAATGATACGAGACAAGCCTACGGATGACTTACCTTTAACCAAAACAATGACTTAGCTTACTCAGTTCTAAGGCTTGTGTGTGTATGTCCAGTTGGTATCCATTACTGTTTACCCGACCAAGTTCTTCCCCGAGTGATATCTCTCCTCTGTCTCGAGGTACGAACCTGTCTCCTGCAAATCATGAGATGACAACGGAAATCAATTGCTCAAAACCAAGGTAATATACATTAAGCATTGTAATAGGTTAGAACAACATTATTCCATAACTCAATATGCTAATTTCATTCAAGAATTACAATAACAGAAGCATCAGATAAAGAGACAATCATTTAGGATACATCCAATTGATCACAAGAACATTTCACTTTATTCAACAGAAAGATTCAATCATTTACAATGTACATCCTATGAATAGTAGCTATACAATCGGGGTGTAACAAAAGCAAAAGAAAGCAAACCTATTTCAAAACCCTAAGTCTATTTAACACCTTTCTTTCATGTAATTTTCATTATTTTTGCAGGTAGCATTCAAAGGAGAAAGTTGGAGCAGCAAGTTTGAAGAAATTTTTCAAGATTCAAGAACTCATATTTGCTGGTTATTCATCAAATTTTTCAGATCAGCAACATAAAACCCTTGCTTTTTCATGTTTTTTCATTCAAAAGATCAAATTTTTGAAGGAGAAGGCCAAGAGTTTCAAATTTTCAGCCATCTAAGTCTTTTCACCTCATTCTTCTGAAGAAATTTTCAAGAACTTCATCAAGTTGCAGCAAGCTGCTTTTTATTTGCATGTCAGTGAAATCCTCAATGCATTCAGTTTTCAATCATTTGGGTCCTCTCAAATCAGTCCTCTGAAGAAAACTCATAACACAGCTTTTTTACAAGAAAATTCCAAATCCTAGGGTTGGCTGCTTTTTCGATCAGCCATCAGTATTTTGCGAATCTAATCAACTGGGTCCATTTCTAATCATATTCTGAACAAAATCCAGTTGCCAGCTTTTTTAGTGAAAAATTGAAGAAATTAGGGTTTGCTGCTATTTCAGGCGAAATTCAAAATTTTAAAAAACGGACGATCTGGGTTGTCTTGCAACGAAATTTTGAGCAAAACCCATATCTCAGAAAAAAATTCAAAAAATTTGTCCGTTAGAGCAAGAAAAATCAGTATTCTAAAAATAGTAAGTTGCTCAAAACTTCTCTAAACATAGGCGAGTTTATAGTCATTCTTCAAGGTTTCTGAAATGGAGTACACTCCCAATGTTTTCAAGATTGAATCCGCTCTTTATCATGATTTCATTAAAACAACAGCGACAGACTTGCATCATATCAAGCCGGTGTTTGATTTACATGCTTTGGAGAGCGCAGGGAACACCTCAATCAGGAACCTGGGACATTCTGGACTCCTCGCAGCAGCGTCTATTCCTATATCAGTTCAGGGTCTTGAGTTTGTAATCGCTTGCATCAAGTATTACAACCCGGATACAAGGGAGATTCAGTCAGTTGATGGCAGATTGATTTGCAATCTAAAGCCTGATATGATCGAGAAGTGTTTTTCCATTCCCCCTTGGCCTAAAAGCGTCACTATATCAAAAGGGCGAATGTGAGAGGATATGGGAGATGCATAAGGAAAAATACAAGAAGAAGATTGTACTGAAGTGAATGAAAAAAAAACATATGACTGCCAAGTCACACTTCCATGATGTCAGCAAAGTTTGAAAAGGCGGCCAATGAGGTCGAAGATTTCTTGAGATCTGTTGCAGATGCTGAAGATATTCTAGAAAAGCGGTGTTTTGCTATTGATGGCATAGATGCACCGAACTGGGACATAGTTTCCTGCTTTTTGGCGGATGTCATAGAGATTTAAAGTAGCTTTCTTTTAGAAGCTTTCTTCCCGCTTTCTTTCTATTCTTGAAATAATTTTTATCCATTATTTGAGAAGAGAAAGAAGATAAATGTAATAGTTGGCATTTCCCCGCTTTTTTTGCTTTCTTAGATGTTAGATGTTATCTTTGTTCTAGATTTAGTAATAAAGCTTGCTTGCTGAGCAAGCCCTAGATTGTGAAAGCAAGGAGATTTTAGGGTTCCCTACTCCTCTGCTTGTCTATAAATAAGAGCCTTTGCTCATTAGTTTTCTTTAACCATGCTATTGATAACAAAACGCTGAGCCTATTGTGCCTTCTATTTGTTATTCAAGTGTTGTTCAATTGTTTTATGATAGCTAATTGTTGAGTCTCTTTTAGCCAACAAGAAGTTATTGTAATTGCTGTTCGTATTGTGTAAGAACAAGATTGCAAGCCTCTTTAGCTGCAATTTCTTGTTCCAGGCATGTTAGAAGTAAGTTTTGTTCCAGAAGTTTGAGTAATAAAATCATGAGCCTCCTTTGGCTTGATATAACATCTCAGATTTCCGTTATTTGTGTTCTACTTTTATGATCTTGATTTCAGCTTACATTGAAGTGTGTAGATGTTTGTTGAGAAAGAGTTTATTGAAGTATTTTGTCAGAGAATCAACCTTGTTCATTTCTAGTTTCTCTTGCTCTGCGTATTACTTGAGAAGTTAGAAACGTCTTTAGTTTAAGTTAGTTGTAGTTGAAGTTCTTAAAACGGAAAATCTAAGCTGCGGCGTTTGTGTTTAATAAACCTTGTGCTCTAAGGTAATCAAAAAGATAGGCAACTTAGTTCTTAGTTTACTTTCTTTCAACACCATCAGCTAGAGGGAGCTTCCCCTCCTAATTTGAAGAGCAGTTTTATTGTGCATAGCTATTCGTTTCAAATACGCATTCCAGAGGTGCGAATTTAAACGCCAACAGTTTTTTGGCGCCCATCATGGGGCACAAGGCATTAAACAACAAAGAAAGCTTTGGCTTTATGTCACGGGTATGACTATCTGGTGTCCTACTGCTCCTGTTCTTACACCTCCCGCAGCTGAATTTCCAGATAATTGAAGGAAAGCAAGTAGACATCATTAGCAGCCTAAGGAGTTTCATTTTTGAGAAGAAGGAGACCCCTGCTTAGTGGAGAAACGCTGCTGTTATTCTAGACCAAGAGAAAGAGAAAGCCGATATTGCAGCCAAAAGACCTGTCTTGCCACCACCCGAGTGGGACTAGACAATCCTGGCGTACATAGTCTATACAAGGAGGAGAACAAGAACAAATCCGCTCTTCCAAGAAGAAGTTGATCCTTTCCTTCCGCAGACACATCCTACAGAAGTTGGAGGATCGTCCAACACAGTTCCTGAATTCAACACAGTTCCCGAGTTCAACACCGTACCTGTGTTCGAAGAAGAAGAACCCGAAGCAATGGGTGACAACAACAACAACAATGATAACCACCGTAATCGCAATCGGAGAAGAGGTCCCCCACTGCCTTGGGGTGACCATATCGAACCTTTGGCCCTGGCAGCAAATCATGAATTTCCTAAGGGGTTGAGAAAGCACTTTCCACGGTTCCAAGGTGATGGAAGTCAACATCCTGACGATCATCTTTCAGCCTTTTCAACAACTTGCGCTGTTCTGCATGTAGCTCATGAAGACATTGCTGTACGTCTCTTTGTTGAGACACTCGCGGGAGCTGCTGCCGAATGGTTTAATCACCTGGAGCCTGGTTGCATAACCAACTGGAATACTATGACTGAAAAGTTTCTTGCAAGGTTCAAGCCAGCTGAAGATAGCCACTAGTTGTTCACTCAGCTCTCAAATTCAAAGAAGGAGGACAATGAACCAATGAGGGAGTTCGTGGCAAGGTTTAACCGCCTGGTCACTGATCTCATACACACCCAATCCATCGCCTCAGATCCTGTTGAGCAGTTTTGTCAACGCACTTCCATCAGAGATAGCCTTTATCCTAAGATAGGCCAATGAGACAGAACTGCAAGACGCACAACAAGGTGCCATAGAAATTGAAGACAACATGATCACTTCAGGAAAGATCAAAGGAGATGCTATTAGGCCTTTGGTTCAGAGTTCTACTGATCCGTTACTTCAAAGGGTTGCTAATGAAGTAACTATTCTCAAGAGGCAATTGCCAGTTCAGCCTATGCCTCTTGCTCAAGTTGCACCACCACCTGCTTTGCCTGCGCCACAGCCGTATCAAGAACCACAACAGCCTTATCAACCTCAGCAGCTGTACCAGCCGAGGAGAAATAACTTTCAGCCTTACAACAATTACAAGCCGCGAGGACCACCTCCACCAAGGCAAGCAACTGACAATACACAAAATGCTGTGTTTTGCTCCTTTCATGATTCCATTGAACATACCGGCGCCACTTGCCCCGAAAATGTCAAAATGAACAAGATAATGGGATATGCCGAAACTACGCCTGCACCAAGTTTCGTACCAACTCCAAGTTCGAATATTGTCTTACCTCAATCGGAAAACTTTGATGGCGACTCCGCAACGGGCTACTTTGAAAGTGAACCCGATTTTGAAGAACAAGAAGAAGATATTCGTCAGTACTCTCTTGCAGTAAATCCAGAGAATCACACGACTCCTGTGTTCACCAGAGCTCAACATCTGAGAGCACAAAGAGAAGAAGAGAGACTAAAAGTATCAAAAGATAAAGAAAAAGGAAAAGAAGTAGCTTCTACTTCTAATATTAAGTCTTCTCAAGAGAACGTGAAAGCAGTTGCTGAAGACTCATCCTCAGCAAATTTTGATATTGTAGATTCTTTGATGTAAAACAAAGTGCAGATTTCTCAGTTAGAGTATCTCCAAGATCATCCAGAGCAAGTGGACCGACTTCTCAAATTTGTGAAGAAAGGACCTGTCAAGCAGCCCACATTGCTCGAATCATCCGTTCCAGCGGAAGACAAGCCTAAGCCCTTCTATATTTCTCTGTATATAGGAGGTTACAAATTGAGCAATTGTATCATCGATTCCGGAGCTTTAGACAACGTCATGCCTTTACAAGTGATGAACGCTCTAGGACTTTCGTGCACCAAGACAAGGGACAAATGTTATTCACTGGAGTCTAAGTCAGTGCCGTTAGTCGGACAGTTAAAAGATGCTCAAGTGAGGTTGGCGGCCTGTCCTGAAAAGAAAATCATGATGACCATCCTGGTAGCTAACATTCCAGCTAGCTACGAGATGCTATTAAGCAGAAGCTTTTGCAAGGACCTCGATGGAGAGATTCAAATGGATTGGTCTTCTGCGAACATTCCATTAAAGAATGGAACTTTCAAGCTGGAACCAAAACCCAAATCTCGATTTGCGATCGTGAAGTCTCAAGATCCTCAAGCTCAAGTTCTATATCAAGAAACGGTTCTTGGTACTTACGCTATGCTATCAGAGATTCCTGAAGAAAGTCAAGAGATCGCGTGTACCACAGAGAAATCAGCAAATGATCCTAAGTTGTGGACTTTGCAGTTTGATGGTAGTTGTTCCAATGCTGGTTCGGGAGCGGGAGTTGTAATAAGTTCTCCTGAAGGATGCTTGTATCCATTTGCATACCGCTTGCAATTTGAATGCACGAACAACACAACGGAATATGAGGCGCTTTTACTAGGTCTCAGAAATGCAAAAGATATGGGTATTAAACATCTCATAGTCGAAGGAGATGCGAAGCTCGTTGTGAAGCAAGTCAGAGATCAATTCAAAGTGAAAGCAGATTGTCTTCGACACTATAGAAATAGGGTGTGGAATGTGTTGTGACCTTTTCACACATCGCCCCATTGAGAATGGGGACCCCTAATTTTTGCTCCATTCTGGTCCTTTTTGGCTTCGGTTTTTGTCTCTCTCTCCGCCTGTCTCTTTTCTGGTCTGCTTTCCGGGGACGTTCCCGTCTTTGAGCTTAAAACGTGAATTTGGCCAAGTCTGAAAATTAGGGTTTGTACTTTCCTGGTCAATTTGAGGTCAAACAAAGTGAATATATTGAAAATAAAGACTAATGTTGTTGTCAGTATACTTCCAACAGGCTCTCAGCAAATTTTCATCAGATTTTGACTACTTGCTATTTTTAGTAAGTGTGTAATTACAGGCAATCTTTCAGCATTTTTGTGAATCCGACAGTCACACTGCATTCAGGACACATCAAGCTGCTCACTGGCAAAATTTGAGCCGAAACGGACAACTTTCTATTTTTAGCAGCTCAGCTTCCGGAGCAGATTTCAGGGCTTGGATGCAGAGTTTTTCAGCGCATGTCTGCAGTTTCCTTCTGGGTTTTCAAAGACCGTGACAGTATAACATGCAAAGTGAGACGACAACTTTCAGAGTTCAGCCTTCGGAGGCTATTTTTAGGGTTTGCATGTCAGGGTTCTTTTTGCATGTCTGCATATTCCTTGTGGGTTTTTTGAGAGCTTCGCAGTGACGTGACATGCAAACGGAGATGGTCACTCATTTAGGAACTTACTATTTTTAGCAGGTGCATCCCGACAGCCGCCTCCCAGCACTCCAGAATCACGAGCTAATCGCAATGCAACAGAAACGAGAATAAACGAAGACCATTTGATATGCATGCAAAACAAATTAGGGTTTCCAGCTTCGGGACCCAAAAAGAGGCGTAAAAAGTCAAAATTTTCGAAAACCGGTGTATACCACCGCGATCAGCATCCCTCAAGCTATCTGCTGGTAAAATTTGAAGACAAATGGAGCATTTAATATTTATAGTAAGTCATTTTGGAAACAGGCTAAAAATAGCAAATCAGTTGCATGCGCCGATGTCAACAGGCAGGTCACGTGGTGAGGAGCGCCTCATTCAAATTTCAGAGCAAACAAAGTTGTGGAGGTACCAGAAACGAGAGGTTACTATAAATAGCAAACCACTTTCAGAAATGGGCTAAAAATAGTAGGCCAACCCGAAATGGCAGTGTTAGTAGGGTAATGGAGTCATGAGGATCCAGTGTTCAAAATTTCAAATCAATCTGAGCTTCGGAGATGCAAGAATTGAGGGGCTTACTATAAATAGCAGGCGTGCAGGAACTGGCAAGGACGAGGAAAAATGACTAAGTCTGAAGTTCATCCTTCACCACCTTCAAAATCCGCCCTCTTCACAGGCCAAGCATGAAAAACTTCTAAGGCACAAGCTTATCCTACTCACTAGCTAAAATGCGCCCTGCTTGATGAAGAAGCAAAGTCTCATGCTTGAAAATTTTCTAAGTACAAACTCGTCCATCTCCTATGTTCAAATGCGCCCATTAAACAAAAAGTCAAAGAGGTCAAAGTTTTTCATCCTGCACACATAGCAAAATGCGCCCACCTTGAAGCATGAAAGTTGAAAAAATTTCTAAGTATTGAAGTTATCCTCCACCACCCCCCCAAATGCGCCCATCCTTCATCCATGGCAAAATGCGCCCAAAAGAGGGCATGTGAAGACAAAAATGAAGAAGCCCAAGAGTCACTTGTTGAAGGCGTTGAAAGTTTTCATCCTCCTCTACATGAGAAATGCGCCCAAGTTATGGTCAACAAGTCAAAACAAATCCAAAAAGTTTCTAAGTTAGAAACTCGTCCTTCACACATACTCAAATGCGCCCAAATGAGGGCATGTGAGGACAAAACAAAGGAAGTTGAAAGGTCACGAGGTGGCGAAGAGTATGTTTCATCCTTCGTGGCATCAAAAATGTGCCCAGGTTTTAAACTCATCCTCCTCCCATGCCTAAATGCGCCCAAATGGGGCCATGTGAGGACAAAACAGGGAAGTCCAAGAGTCATCCTTCATGCATGGCAATATGAGCCCAAGTTGAAGTGAATGCAAGGGGGTAAACAAAGTCAAGGTGAAGTGAAATATTCCTAGGCGTGGTTATTATTCTTCATCAAGTGTGATATGCGCCTAGGGTGGTGAGGAAAATGTAAGGCGAAGTTGATGAATATTGTGGGGCGTTGAAGGTGCTAGGTGATGAAATTAATTTTTCAAAGGCAAAGATGAATATCCTTCTTCACACATGATATGCGCCTAAGGTGGTGAGTTAAGAATAAAATATTGCTAAGGCGTTGGAGCTTAAAAATAAAAATGTACTTCAAGTGTGAAATAAAATATAGGGTGGTGAGTTAAAAATAAAATATGCTAGGCGCCTTCATGAAAAATAAAAAGTGAAGTTGATGAAATTTCCACCACTGGCGAACGAATAAAATTTTCTAAGGAAAATTTTCAAAGTGCAAGGTGATTCAAAATTTCCCCAAGACAAAATATTTTCTTCCTTAGAAAATACGCCTGGACATCAAGGTGATGAAGTTCTTCTTGAAGCACGAGCAAACTTTCCAGTGATGAAGTCAGAGATATTGGCATTGCAAGATGGATTAAAAATTTCTCAAGTCAGAGCAACAGGATGTTCACAGAGACGAAGAATGGATTTAAATTGATTAAATAATATTTTTCTAAGGTTCAAAATTTTAAAAGATTTAAATGAACCCGTTCGTTGAGTACCCATGGATTCGACAAATTCTGGAGAAAATTTTCTTCTGGGTACTGATGATCTTCGATGAGAAATGGATTTCTATGTCTCCCACACTTCGCCAAGGCCTTCAGCATGAAGAATTTAATCGGTGCTTGAATTGTGAATTTTCCTAAGGGAAAATTTTAAAATTTTCTAAGGCAAAGTGAATAAAATGTGTTTTCAAGATGAATTTCTCCAGACAACGAATTTGAAGTGAATTGCCTAGATGATTTTGATCGAATTCTTCACAAATGAATTTTCCAGAGCGTCAGAGATGATTCAAATTTAAAATTTGCAAGATAGAACTTCGGCTGGGGAATTAAATGGATTAAAAGATGAAATTTAATTAAACATTTTCGAAAAATAAATTGAGACATGCCAGTCAAAGTTGAACTTCTAGAAGGTTGAGATTCTCGGACAAGTGTTAGAAATACCAGAGAGGGAAAATTCGAATTCTTGAAGTGGAGTAGTGGAAATTTAATGCATTAGCTATACTTAGCTCCTAGAATTCGATTTTTGCTATAAAATTGAGAGATTTCTCACTTCTTTTTCACAGTTGAAGAAGTTCAAATTTGCTCTGAAGGTGAAGCTGAGTTTATTGCTGAGGACTGAATTGCTGAAGGAGTTCGAAATTTTGCTGTGGCTGCAGTTGTTGAAGAAATTCGATTTTTTGAAGCAAGTGCGTGAAAGGCGTTGCAACTTGTTGAAGGCTGAAACTTGTAAGTTGCTGAAGCTCCATTTTATTGCTGAAGTTTGAAGTTGCCATGCAAGTGAGGAATTTCGATTTGAAGAAAGAATTTGTTGAAAGTGTGGAGGTGCGCACTTGCTAATTTGCTGAAGCTGTGATGGTGCGAATTGAAGTCTAGTTGCTGAGTTTTGAAAATCTGAAAGTTGCTAAGGAAGTACGATTTGAAGAGGACTGCTGAAGCTTATAAACATCACATTGCTAAAGCTGAGTATTATTGCTGAGAATGCGCACTTGCTGATTTGCTGAGTAAAGTGAGCGATTTTATTAAAGCTTGAAGTTGCTAAGTTGCTGAAGTTAAAGCTTACTTAGAAATATTTTCTAAGTATTGAAGTTCAAAATATATTGAAGAGAAGAAGCTGAGATGGCTGAGGCAAGGACAACTGGCAAGGACAATAATGGTGCATCCAGACAAGCAGTTATCAAGCGGCTGAGCAAGACATTTATGCCAGAGTCCAAGTTCACTTCGAAGTTGGGCAAGCTGACTGATACCAATTTGGGCTCTTTCAACCTGGAGGCATTCAAGAATAAGATACTGGGAATTGGTCATCATCATCCTTCAGACACCTCACACAACATTGTTCGAAGCGGATTGTATGCAGCTGCTAATTTCCCACCAGCTATTCAGTGTCCGGAGCTGATGATGGAGTGCGCCAACTGTTACGAGAAGGAACACAGATCAATCATGTCACCAGATGGACAAGTGCTTGCCAACCTCACTCCTTCAGCTATTGGCGAGGCTTTTGGAATCCTAGTGCACAGGAACATGGTTTACAAGTCCAAAGAACGAGCTAAACGAATGTATGCTACTGCATTCGAGAGATGTACAGAGACAATCAATACTCACTGGATGAGTAATCCCAAGCCTTCTCGTACGAAGCTTCCAAGACAAATCATAGCAGACGACTTGAAGCAGGATTATTGTGATCTCATTATGATGCTAAGTTGAGTTGGAGGTTGCCCGCAGTCATTTATTTTTGAGTCGTGGATGTTCTATTACATCAACCTCATGCTGGAAGGAAAAGATTACGTCAATTGGGCTGCAATGATCAGTGACAACTTGCACGAGCAGCTCCTGAGCTTGAGAAGAAAGAAGACATTCTATATGGGCTCTTACATCATTTACATGTTGGCCCGTATGACGAAGTACAGAGGAATTTCATACAAGGAACCTGTTGGTTGTGGCTCTCACCAATTCAAAATTCATGAGGCTTGTCCGCAGTTGCACTTGGCTAGTACCACTCATTACAAGCATGCAAATGACACCTTCACCATGCACATCACGAGAACACTTCAGGATCGGATGCATCACAGAATCTCGAAGGAAGCCCAGGAATTGATTGAGAGATATGGGTGCTAGTTTATACAGTTTCCGAAGTTTTCTTACATAAGGCTGCAAGGATTTTCCTCATATCCATATAGGCAGCCTAAGTACCCAACCAACAGAATATTGATGTTAGAGATATCTAGGCAATTGGTTGCCTACGATAAAATCTAGAAGAAAAAGAAGAAGGGAGGTGTTGACTTCCCAATTGTCATGGGCAACTCCGATGAGGTGTGTCCTTCATTACAGGCAGCTAGAGAAGCCGAGAGCGAGCTTCAGTTTTATCACTTTTCATATCACACTGGCAGACAGCACTATGATCCGCATAACAACATCAAATGGATACTGTCAGAGGAGTTTAAACACAAGGCAAATGTTGAGGATTATTGGGCTAATGCATCAGACGAAGCAGAGGTCAGGAAGAGGATGTTCTCTAGGCTGCCAATAAGCATGATCAGGGAGTGTGAAGTCATTCCGGTGCCAGACCAGGTGAACGAGGACATAGATGTTGTCCATCCAGATTATGAAGCAGTAAGAAATACTCCACTTCCACTCCCGAATTGGTCAGATCCTGAGATAGCAGATTTGGACACACTTTCCAATCCGGTCTTGACATTCACTAGGGCATGGGTTGACAGGCGTGTGAATAGGCTGAAGAGTAAGTCGATTGCATTGACTTACAATTTGATGGGAGATCACAGGACACCCACCACCAGCAGGAAGAAGCAAATCACACGAGGTCCAGAATCTAGAAGGAAGGAGCCAGTTCGGCAGGAGCCTGTTCAGCTGGAGCCTCCAAGAGTTGCAGTCGAATCACCCACGCCATTGGAGACACGTTCTCCAAGCATACAGGAGGTTTCCTTGTTTGCTGATCAAAGAAATGCATTGAATCAGGTGCGAGGGGTACAGGAAAATAATCAGCCACCACGAAGAGAGTCAGTTGGCCAGAGCGTCAACGCACCTAGTAGAGAGGATCAGCAGACTGATGAGGTAACTGCTGATAATTTGAGGGGTAGGCTGGTGCCTTACTTTTCAGAGGTGAAGACCTTCGTACAGGATGACTTTGAGAACACTTCCACTTTCTCCAGCTTGATTCAGAGCACGCAGGATTCCTTAGTTGCTTGGAGAAAATCCTGTACAAGGCATGAACATTCAGTCACGGTGTTAGAGTTCCAGCTTGATTGCATTCCACCCATTTCAGTTCAGGAGGTTGAGGCTGTACTTGGCAGGTTCATTGAGTTTGCAGCCAGAGAGAAGGATAATGGGAATGCACTACTGGACGATGATCTTCTAGAAGACTGATTGTGGGCATTTATTGCCTTTACTATTTTTGGGAGTGAGTGGGAATCTTTGCTCATTTATTACACCACTCCCCATTCTGGCAGTTTTTAGGGTTAGGGCTAAGGTGGCTAAATCTTAGCCACTCTTTTGATTGTAATCTTAGCCGTCCATTGGACTGGGCTATCTATAAAAGGGGGAGTCCCCCTCATTTGTACATTATTAGACATTAGATTAGACTAGAGATTGGAGATCAGAGTAGAGGCATTTTGTTTGATAGTATAGCATAGTGTGGAGAAGAAAGAAAGTTTTCCCTTTGAAAACTTTTGTGGAGATTGTTGTGTAAAACTTTCATGATAATAGATCTTTTCATTGATGGTGGAATTCGTCTTTGTCATGGATAGCTAGCAAGGTCTCTTCATCCTTTCGAATCCAAGTAGCATAATTTTCATTTCATGCAAGTAGTTTACTTTGGATGTGTGGTGTTTTATTGAGGTAGCTTCATTTCATTCCATACCACTAGCAACTTGTTGATGACAAGCTCGCCTTGCGTGGTCGACTGGAAATTATCTTGAGTTTAACTTCGATTATGATTTGTATGCTTATATGCGTCGTCTTGATGGTGTATGTATGCTAAATTGTAATCTGAATATCTTTTGCTATCCCTTTGAAGATTGCACCAATTTTGCTGAAGCTGTCCGACACGAGGCTAGGTGAAATTCGGTCGAAGTCTACTGAAATTGAGTTCCACATATCTTGCATTTAGAATAGAATTTAGAACTTTCTCACCCTTATACTCATTTACTTTCCGTTCATCTTTGGTTAGTTTTAGGAAAACGTACTTATTGCTAAATCATCCGCACTATACAAATCCCTTCTAATCATCCATTTACTGTTTACTGCAAGTATCCTGAACAATTGTGTAAGTCCCCTCGTGAAAACAGCAATTCATATCAAACCAACTGAGGGTATTCTAAGTATTTCGGAACCTTGGAGTTGAACGTGCGAACTTTCTTGCAATCTTAGCGCACGGAATACTTTGATCAAGAGAGAACGGAGTAGCCTTCGGACTATTTTGTTCTGCTGATTGGTGTGGTCATAAAAATCACATCAACAAAATGCAATAGATTGGTTCGAAGCTTTTGATATCAAGTACATTCCACGTCTAGAAAATAGCAGAGCAGATGCCCTCGCAGTATCAACTTCACTTTTTATGCCACATTCTGACTTCCGTCAGAATGCATTTGCCATTGAGTTAATATACAGGCCAGTTGTACCTGACAACTGTGACAATTGGCAAGTCTTTAACGACGATGATCACATTAAGGAGTTTCTTGTTATGGGAGATAATTTCAAAGAATTGTTCTTTGAGGGCAGTTCATTTACTCATAGAGAAGTAGTAACAGAAGTCCCAGATGCGCCAAAGATTGCTGAAGACAAAGAAAGTCCAGAAGAGCCAGATACCAGCATAATCCAGTTGAAAGGAAATAAAGTTCCCAAGGGCTTGGTTTCCTTGGAGAATATTTTTGACAGGCACGACAGATACATACAAGATCAAAGAAACTCAAGCGAAAGAACCTCTGCCGAATATCAACAAATCAATATCGGAACAGTTGACAAGCCTAGACTTGTTAATCTGGGTACATGCTGCACTACAGAGGAAAGTGAGAGGATCATCTCTTTGTTCAAGCAATACCAAGATGTCTTCACCTGGTCATATGAAGATTTGAAATTTTTTACACCAAGAGAATTGTCTCACACAATTCCTCTTCAACCTGAAGCGAAGCCCTTTAGGCAAAAGCAAAGACACTACAATCCGCGGATTCAAGATACCATCTACGCAGAAATCCAGAAAATGGTGAATGCAAAGATCATCTTCCCGATCCATCATTCCACCTGGGTGTCAAATATAGTTCCTGTGTGCAAGAAGAACGAAGAAATCAGAATTTGCGTTGATTTCAAGAACTTGAATCAATCATTGCTCAAGGATAATTATCCTTTGCCATTCATGGAGCACACCTTGCAGACAGTTACCGGTTCAGAGATGCTTTCCTTATTGGATGGTTTTTCTGGTTACAATCAAATTGCAGTAGCTGAAGAAGATCAGTTCAAGACGGCATTCACAATCCCATGGGGTACATTTGCATATGAGAGAATGCCCTTCGGCCTCATCAACGCCGGTGCTACTTTTTAGAGAGCCATGGATTTGGCATTTGGAGACTTGAGAAATAAAGTAATTGTTGTCTATCTAGACGACCTCACTGTTTTCTCGAAGACACGAGGAGATCATTTTTCACATCTAGGGAAGGTTTTCGAGAGATGTAGATACCATAAAATATCATTGAATCCCAAAAAGTCTATCTTTGCAGTGACGGAAGGCAAGTTGCTTGGCCATATCGTCTCCAAGGAGGGAACTCGAATCGACCCGAGCCGGGTTGAAGCTATCAGAAGTTTGTCTCTTCCAACAAGCAGAACAAGGATACACTCTTTCTTTGGTAAGGTAAATTTCATACGAAGATTTGTACCGGATTTTTCTAAGTTGACTAAAGATATATCTGCTATGATGAAGAAGAAGACAATTTTCAAGTGGACGAAAGAAGGCAAGAAGGCATTTGCAACAATAAAAGAAGCCATTAGTCAAGCTCCAGTGTTAGTCCGTCCTGATTTTGAAAAGGAGTTTATCCTTTATTGTTATGCATCAGAGCATACTCTGTCTGCCATTCTGACACAGAAGTTAAATGAAGAAATTGAATCTCCAATAGCTTTTATGAGCTGTAGTTTCAAGGACAGTGAATCAAGATACTCTCAGATTGAAAAGAATGCCTATGCAGTGGTCCGAGCTGTAAAGAATTTCAAATTTTATATCTTGAATTCTCACACCATTGTATATGTCACAGATCCAGCAGTAAAAAGCATGCTAACTCAACAAGAGATGGGCTCGAAAAGAGGTAACTGGGTCGCGAAGGTGCAAGAGTATGACTTGGAGATCAAGCCAACCAAACTCGTCCACAAGAGAGGTCTTTGTCAGTTGATAGCAGAGGATGGAGATAATAAACTTCAAGCCAAAGGTATACCTGAGATTGAACCTGAAGTTAAAGAGGATCTTCCAATGGTCTTACTGATTGAATCTTCTGGAGAATGGTTTACTGAGATATGGTATTACCTGACTTATGGTGATTGTCCGAATCACCTGAACAAGCAACAAAAGAGAATGCTAAAGCTAAAAGCGTAGAATTATGTAATCATCAACAATGTTTTGTACAAGCGAGGGCTTAGCGGAACCTTCCTGTTGTGTGTTACCAAAGATCAACAACGGCGCTTGCTGGAAGCTTTCCACAATCAAGCATGCAGTGGTCACTTTTCTTCGAAGGTGACAGCTTTTAAAATCTTGCGAGCACAGTTCTTTTGGCCGACTATGTTCCGCGATGCATATGAGTGGGTACACAAATGTCAGTTGTGTCAACAGTTTGTTGGCAAGGCGAAGTTAGCAGCCGCTCCTCTCAGGGTAGTTTTTATAGACGCTCCATTTCAGAAATGGGGTTTAGATTTTATTGGTCCTATCAACCCACGATCCAGTAAGGGGCATATTTTTTCCCTTATAGCCACTGATTATTTCACTAAATGGGTTGAGGCCATTCCCACCAAGCGAGCTACGTTCGATGTTGTGTGTGAGTTCTTGAAGGAAAACATTGTCACGCGCTTCAGAGTGCCTCGCAAAATTGTGACAGATAATGCAACGTTTTTCTCATCCGAGGAGCTAATGGAGTTTTGTTTTGACCACAACATTACACTATCTCATTCATCAGACTATTACCCCCAGGGTAACAGACAAGCTGAGTCATCGAACAAGAACATTGTCACAATTATCCACAAGTTGGTTGATTCCAGTCAACAAACTTGGCACAAGAAACTCTATGATGCTCTCTGGGCTGATAGAATTACTCCGAAGAGAGCCATTGGTACTATTGTGACCTTTTCACACATCACCCCATTCAAAATGGGGACCCCCACTTTTGTCTGCTCCTCGCCTTTTGGCTTTGGTTTTGTTCCTCTCATTGCCTCTCTTTTTGTTGTCCGCTCTTCCGGGTGTGCCCGCTTTTGAGCTTAAACGTAGATTTGGCTAGGTCCGAAAATTAGGGTTTGCACTTTTTCCGGGTCAATTGAAATCAAATGAAGTGAATAAATAAAGTGAAATCATGAC
>VDFB02062722.1:0-34158 GCA_007258455.2 Sequoia sempervirens
CTCTTTGGGGGGCTACTTAGTCCTTCTCTTCTTCTCTCTATTTTTGGGGGTGTTCTCTCTCTATTTGTGGGGGGTTTCTTCTTATTTGGTGGGAAATTTGATATGTACATAGGTACCTAGCATGGCCTCATTTTTTGACACCCACATGTTTTACATCCTCCTAGGTTGTGGTTAAGGGGGGAGGGGGGGCTGTTAGTGTAAGTTTTTATTTTCCTAGTGGGATATTTATTTTCCCTTAGTTATAGGTTGGTCTTACACATTTATTAAGCTTGCTTAGGATAATAAAGAGAGTTTCTAATTTAATAACTAGGAGATAAAGTGATGAGTTTTCTCCACCCTTTAAGGGTGGAGTATTTACTTTTTAACTTTTTCATCACTTTATTTAATATTGGTGGTTATTGGTGGTCAATTCTCATTATTTGGTTTTCTACCTCCATTGTCTCCTTAGTTCTATATAAACTCACTTCCTAGCTTGTATTTTCTACCTTGGAAGCTCTTAATGCAGTTCTAGTTTGCATCATTTATGTTTTTCCAGTTTATGTAACTTTATTTCTCTTTTAATTTTCCTTAGGTTATTCAATCTATTTCAGATTTATAACACTAAGAGTGCTTTTGCATTAGTTATTTCTAGTTCAACATCTACTACAAAAGATAAGGGTGACATCCATTCTATTCTAGGATCTATGAATTCCATAAATTTAAGGTCCTTATCTACCACAAAAGTAATTTATTCCCAACATCTACTACAAAAGATAAGGGTGACACCCATTCTATTCTAGGCTCTATGAATTCCATAAATTTAAGGTTCTTATCTACCACAAAAGTAATTTATTCCCCATATTTTTCAGTATTTCATAATATATTATATTTCTACTCTACATTTATGTTTTTAAAGATTTGAAGAAACCTAAAAATACTTCTTTATAGGACTTGACATCCTTGAAATGGTTTACATAATCATTTAAGTGTGCTAATAGACTGATAGCTTTGTAGCATGTATCTTTCCTAGAAACCCAAGCAATCTATTCATGAATTAAAAACAAAGTCATATGATTAAGAACTCATACCTAAATTGGTAGTGGTCAAGACTATTTGTGTCTTTTATTTTCTCCATCAATTGATCTCTTAAAGCCTCATATAATTTAATCTATTTTCCTTGTATGACTATTTGGTAAAATATGAAGATGGAAGTTCCTATTGAAGATATTTTTTATTTGGAAAAATGGTGTCCAACCTTATGATTATAAGAGGTTAATATATTTGAGTGCGGAAGGGGGGTACACCCCCCCCCCCATGAGGTTCAAGGGATCCATCCCCTCGATGGGGGATCTAAGGGCAGTGTGCTCATGGGGGTTAGGGTGAAGCACCCTCGAAAGCCATATTTTATGTATATTTTATTATTGTAAATTTGGACCATTCATAATTTGGTCTCATATCTAAAAATAAATATTTTTTAATCTTTTCTTACCCTAGAAGACAACCCTATTTTATGATGGAATTGTATTACAACTATGTATTGTGATGTTTTATGAGAGTATGCTAGTTGTTGTGTTGCCTTTGGATCTTTGGTTGGCGATACTTATGTGATAAGCTTGATCTACAAGTATATTGTAATATTCATGATTTTTGAATAATATATTGGACAACTTTTAGATAATGGGGTTTTTCTCCCAAAAGGGTTTTCTCCATGTGAATCATTGTGTTGTGGTATGCATGATATTTATGTTTTTTTTAATTTTCTATAACTATTGTAAATATCTTTAAGGTTTTTGCATTACCCTCCTCTTAGGATTAGTTTAAGTTATTTTGTTACCTTATCTTCCTTACACTTTTTCTATATGTATAATATATTTTATAGGCAATTCCAAGTGTATTGTATTGCACTACTAGGTTTGTAATTCTACTATGCCTATATTTTTACTATTCGAGGTATCTTCAGTTAGCTTTGTCACCTTGTTATTATTTATGTTCTTCTTTGAGGGAAGATCTCCCTTATTATATAACCATGCCACTATATGAATTATCTCCCTTTTTATTAGGTAGGGTATGTCTATATATATATATATATCCTCACCTAGGCTTCCTCTATTATGAAATTATGAAAATCCTTCCATACATCTAGCTTCAAATTTGTAATTTTTTGTTATCATGGTAAATATTTTTTTTTCCTTTGTTGTAATTGTGTCATGTGGAGTGGATAAAATGCTATATGGTCAATACTTGTGAATAAAATGTGTATTTACTTCTACACATGCTCAACATATAGCACATTAGCAACTAAAAGTGAGAAATCACCCTCTAGGTCAATATACATGTCCTTGAATTGATATTTCTTACATTTTGGTAAAAAGTTTCATGTAGCATTGAATAGTGTTGGAGTTTCCATCCTTTCTTATGTTTTCTTTTGTACTAGATTTATTTCCTTTTTCCATATTGCAAATATATTCTTACCTAATCAAATTTCATAAGTAGTTCACAACATATACTTTGACACTTAGAAAATTTATTAAAAGTGATGCTTTTCTTGATTCATAACTACCTATATAGGTTTCTAATGTTATGTTTTACATTTTTTGACTACCTAATTCTTCCTTCCCACCAATTCTTTCTATTAGCCAACATTATTGATTTTTTGTTCCTTTTGTGATTTATTACTATGTTACAATATGATATAATATATATAATATAATTTTATAGGATTTTGCTTCTTATGTTCTCTCATGGTAATGTTTTAGTCTTGTTCCATTCAGATATTCAAGCAATAGTTCATTTTGTAGTATTATAAGTTTAATGAATCTTAATGGTGATATTTCTAAAGTACAATATTCTATTAGTCACCACATTTTCAATTTTCTTGGTTTCTTGAATTTGTTGCAATATAGTAAACCATATCATCAATCTAAAAAAAATCCCCCAAAAATTACAGTCATGCAAGACTTTTGATGTTTCTTTTTGAATTATATACTACTATTAGCATTTTCTCACCCAATTTAACCAGATTTCTTAATATTTCTTGTAGAGGGTCTTCGTTGTTCAACCGCAAAGTAGTTACCAACCTTAAGTTTGGTAGAATGTATTGTATTGGTTAGATATTTATGTGTGGTTTACACTCGAGAAATATATAATATTAAGAAGCTTAGAACAAAAAATAAATGTTGTTGCAAGTATGAGCATATTAGTGTTGTCATTGATGTCAAAAAGCTTGTGTTTTCATTGGTGTCAACTATATGAGAAGAATATTATTGCAAGAGTATGTTGGTGTTATCCATGCTTTGATTAGTTGCATTAGGTTGTCATTAGTATGCTATTGATGTCAACCTCTAGTGTTGCTTTGATAAGATTTTATCTATGGATATATGGTTGAGTTGCTATATTATAGTCAATTTGGTGGTGATGAGGAAGTACTAAAGATGATAAGGATGTGTCTATGATTCTTGGTTTCCAAGTGATTTTGAAAAATATTGAAAAAAAGAGGAAATAGTGTGTTGCAGTGTTATTCTGGGTTGCAAAGTAGTGTTTTCGTGTTGCTCCTCATTTCTTCTAGGTTGAAAATTTTCTTGTGCATTTTGGATTTTTTGATTAGAGGTGTTTAGAGGTGCTATATTAAAAATTTGGTGTGTTGGATCGTTGTGCAAAAGAAGTTGTGTTCACCAGTGTATAAACAATGTATTGTAGAGGTATCTTAGAGAATTTTTTTTGCTCCATGTTTCTCCATAATTTGGTTTCGAGTCTTCTGGATCTGAAGAGGTGTTGAAAATGCTGGTATCTTTCTTTAGTTGAGGTCATTTGAGGTTTGGTGCTTCAAAATTCAATTTCTTAAGTTGTAATGTATGAAAGAGTTGTTTGAGTGCACTAGGTGTGTACATTTCTCAGGTGGAAGTTGTTGTAAAGGAGTTTGTTGGAATTTAGGGTGTCTATGGAATATTATAGATTTGTTCAGGTGACATTTGTTGTCCACAAGGTGTTGTTGAATCAAAGGAAGTGTATACTTAAAATTTTAATGGTGTTTACACGGGTAATAGTTGACCTTGGTGTTTAAACTAATTGTAGTGGATATTTATTTCTTGTAGAAGTGTGTTGTAGCAAGGTGTTATAGATTTGGGTCCTAAATAAGGAGTTGTGTGGTATGCCTTCACTTCTATCCACCACAAAAGTGTTTTGGTGCCAACCTAATTTGAATTTGCATGATTGATGTGCATAGCTGACCTTGGAGAATGGTTTCAAGGTTGAAGATGGTATAAATAAGAGTTGAGTTGTTGAGAGATGAAGAGATAGACAAGAGAGGTGTGAATGATGAAAATTGAAAAGTGTTAGAGTGTGAATTTGGAAAGTGCACTGCAAGATTTCATGAGTTAGATTGATGGATGCAATGAGAAGAAGGTGTCTACAATTCTCCAGTCAAGCTGTGAAGATGTTGGTGATGTTGTGGTTGATTTCTCTGTTGTATTGAGATGGATTTCCTATGTAACATTCCTTTCTATATTCTTTTCTATTTTTACAGCGAGCCTTTCTTTCTTTGGTTAGTGAGCCCTTTGACAATGATCCCTATTATATTTGGTTGTGATATTAATTTATATTGTGAGCTAATCCTCACTATGGTTTTTACCATCTTAGGTTTTCCACGTAAATCTGGTGTTCTCTTGTGCATGGTGTTAATTATTTTTCTGATTTTTTTATTTACCTTTCATGTTAAATCATTATAACAAATTATGGCTTAATTGTATTAATGTGGATCTGAATGTGTATGAGGGTTTTTAATTTTTAAGGTACAACCTATTCACCCCCCCTCTCAATTGTCTTGTGCATTCAACAATTGGTATCAGAGAAAGGTTCCTTGGAAGAAATATTAACCGCTTAAGGTATATTTGGGATGGTGCACAAGAAAGAGATCCCTATATTTGATGGAATGGATCATGCATTCTAGAAGACAAGGATGGAAGGATTTTTGGTTTATCTCAAATATGATGTCTAGAAGTTTTTTAACAATGGATACACTCAACCTACAAATGGTCCAAGTACTATTGATTAGATCAAATCCTATGAAAGCAATGGTAAAGAAAGGTATTCTCTCTTAAACAATGTTACAAATTTTGAATTGGTGAAAGTTATGAGTATAAAAACTGCTAAATTTTTTTGGGAAAAGTTAGAAAGCATTTATAAAGGAGATGATAAGGTCAAAGAAGCTAAGGTACATAATCTAAAGATCATGTTTGAGAACTTATAGATTTCTAAAGAAGGAAATGTTACAAGCTATGTGAAGAGGGTAGATGAAGTTGTCAGCTCCATCAGAGGTCTTGGTGGTGAACTCAAGAACTAGAAGTGGTAAAGAAAATTCTCAAAACTCTTCCTAAATCCTATAGTCATAAAGTTTCTACGATTGAGTAATTTATAAATCTAAATCAATATACCAGAGATTAGTTGTATGGTTCTTTAATCGCTTTTGAAATGAGAGAATTTGGAACAAATAGTGGTGCAAAAGCTGAGACTAATTTTAAGGCTAGGAAATCAAAGGAGATTAAGGAATCAAATTAGAAGAATCTTGATTGATATAGAGGCCAACTTTGTAAGGATAATGAAGAAGGGTACTGGTGATTAAAGTTGTAAGTTTCCTTTCAAATGTTTCAGTTGTGTAAAGATAGGTCACTATGCTTCAAGATGTCCAAACATAGTTTTCAATAACAAAAATAAGGACAACAAAGGTAATATGATCAAGAAAAGTTATTATGTTAGAGAAGATGCAAGTATTTCTAATGGTGAATGCTTGTTTATGGATTTAAAAGATGAATGTATTTCTACTAACTTTGAGAGATGTGTGAAGGAAATCCGTCCAAAGATAAAGGATAAGACTGAAGGTACCTTGGTATCTACTTTTCATGCTAGATAGGAGAATTACTGGATCATTGATAGTGGATGCTCTAATCACATGACTAGTGACAAGAGTAATTTTATTAAACTTGGAAAATATGATGGAGGATGTGTTAGATTTGGTGATTGTTGATGCCAAAAATTGGCAAGGTAACAACCTTTCTGGGAAACTTAATTAATGGGGGAACCAATTGCGCTAAACTGAGTGACCTTCGAGTTTTTAAAGAAGTTGACTTCTTTTGTAATTGGGGTTTTGAAATGGAAAAAGGAAGTAGATATAAAAAATAACAGTCTAACTAAGGCAATGCACCAAGGGGTAGGTATAGGCATTGTAAATCTATTTGCGGGGATTTGTTTAAGGGCCTAATCAGTAATTTATAATGTTCCAGAATAATAGAAATTAAACATAAAGACCTGAACATTTCATTTAATGACATAAAATAATTTTCACACACATTCACTAAAAAGAAAAGTCAAAGACATGATCTAAACTAGCAAACTTACATTAAAATCATAGAAGTTCTAGAAATGAACAATTCAGGACAATAATGGTATAGTATTAATGTTTTATCAAATAGCTTAAGAAAGACAAAGAGGATGAACAATGGCACATTCTAAAAGTCTCATACAATAATCTAAAAGCAATAAAAAAAGGTCTGGTGTATTTCCCTAATTTTTCTGCATCTTTAACTCGCTTTTTGAAGCAAGAAGTAATATATAGAGCTAGCAATCCCATCGCTTGGCTGGGTAGTAACAAAAAATATTTTGTATCTAGAGTAATGACGGTTGCAACAATGATTTCCCTTGGTCGTTGTAATGGAAAAGATTCAGGCCATAGCACGTGGTCGCTCCCCAACCAAATGCATCCCCTATGAATGATGGTAGTGGTCCAGAAAAATACTACATAGACAAGTGTCATTTACCTATGAAGGCAGTTAAGACATGCGACAGCATGTTGCAGCTTGTTACTTGCTCCATCCTTCCTTTTGATGAAGTCCCCATGAAAGGGACACATGGCAGTAGGTCGTAGCTTGCTCATTGATTCCTCCCTTGAACTATGATGAAAGCTTACACTGGGAAGATGCGTGGCAACATTCTTTACTATCAGTATTGATTGTGAGGTCCACCAAAAAGTGCATGTGAATGAAAGCTACATGGCATGTAGACGGGGCCTGACGAAAAAGTGAAGGGAAGTGGCTATGAATAGCCCACAGTGTAGACATGTGGAAGCATGGTGGGAGCTGGTAGAAGAGTGAAGGAAGCATTTGTTGCGAGGAGCGCCTGGTGGACACATCGTTCTAGCCGACATAGTTTATCAAAATGTGGCCCGATTGAGAAGTGAAGGACGACACTTCAAACATATGAGGCGTGGGTCGATACTTAGAAAAATAAAACCACCCAAAAGGAGCCTGAGGATTTTCATATTCACAGCTTTTGATGACTACCAGGGGTGATTCTCCTGCAGAATGAGGTACCCAAAATTTTCTGTAGCTTGCAAACCAGAGTCCCATCCATTAGGTGATGGAGTCAGAGCTTAAAAGAGCTACCTCCAAAGGCAACCAGTCGACCTCAAATGGTATCAATATGTCATACAGATTCTCTTGTGCTTCACTCAAGTTGAGTATTTATTTGTAACGAAATGTCGCAGGTAAACTAGCCCCAGACTCAAATTGGAAGAGTAGTTGTGCAATCAGATGAGTGACACCTTCAATCTTTGTTGCGATAGGGGGTTGGTTGAAGTTTTGGAAATTGGATGTGTCTCACTGCTTCTCTTCAATATTCACTACAATTTGATCTGCTTTGGTGACTGGCTCATTTGTAGGAAATGAGGAAGGTAGGCCCATCTTAGTTAGCCAAGAGAAATTTTCTTGCATGCTATCCATAGTCTAGCTCAAGGTGGTTGTGCATGCATTAGCACGAACGATAGCTAAGTGGCAGTGGATGAATTTTTTCACCATTTTGGAAATAGCTTTTTGATCCTAGATCCCTACCTCTACTAAGTCTTCATCCAAGACCATGTATAGCTTACTTAGAAAACTTTTTTTCTTAGGAATCCTTTCTACAATAAATGGCGGGAACTGCTCAATTGCTCCACGAGTCTCCCTGCTCAAGCTTGTCACCTATGACATAAATTGGAGCATTGGTTGTAGTGTTAGGAAGAATTCCTTGATGTTTTCTCAATACAAAACATATAGTTTCTAAACCACTGGAATGAGGTCTAGTTGGGCAGTAAGGGCCTAGGGAGCACTCCTTAGAAGGGAAATTTCTAGATCTTTTGAGTTGATACTCTATGTCAGCTTTGTGATACTTTTGTTTTTGGACATACGTTGTTCTGACAAAGTCCTCCATTCAGCGAGCCATTTTTCTTCAGCCTAGCTTTTGTTCACTGATTCTGGTTCAAGGGAAGACTTTGTCTCCTGGAGCTACTTTTCTAATTGGGCCCTTTCGCTCTCAAAGTTTGCATCCTTTGTTTCATTTGTTGCTCAAATTGAGCACATTGTCATTCAAAATCCTCACTCTTTTGCTACATCATCTACTCTACCAGAGCTAACTTGTTTTGAGAGTCTTGGTTCCTCCACCGCAGTGTGTCGACCAGGGTGGGGTCAACGAATTGGAACTTTGTAAGTTCCTCTTGGAGTTTGTTCTTCTCTACATCAGTTGCCTCTATTTTCATTGATAAGAACTTAATTTATGCTTCTATCACCTTTTCCTTCATCTGTAGGAACTCGACCCTATCCTTCATAAGTTTCAGCTCCTCTTCTCTCTTCTTTAGTTGGTGACCAGACTTGAGGAAGTCGGTGGTCACCACCCACTAAGTTTCTTCCATGAGCTCAACTTTGTCTTGTGGCCAGGCTATGCTCAGATCGAGTCCCATGGTGAACATGTTGTAATCATTGGGATGCATCTCCCCCTGCGATTTGATGATGTTCGGATACATGGTTGAAAAATAGATCGATTTCTAAGCTTCATTGTAAACAGTATACACCTTTGGCTCTATCAACTTCTTGTCATCCTTATCCTTTCATTTTTGGATTCTAAGAACCCATGCTTCCTTTGGAACATCACCCTATACTATAAATTGGGTTGTCGACTGAACTAGCTTGCTTGTGAAAGGTGCACCGAGAGGTAGGGCGAAAGGGAATGTGAGGGTAGTGGTTTTGGGAATTTTCTTCTTTGGGAGATCGACTGTCTACAAGGAGAAATGAGGGACATGCCGGTTTGTGACCCCACACAAGGAATCATTGGGTATTGTGGTAAAAGTGGAGTCGTGATGAAATCCATCTGCTAAGTGGACTGAGTTGGGTTCAATATAGTGGTAGTAGGAGGGGTGTCAATAGCGGCCATGCTCATAGAGAGAGCAGTGAGAGAAGATTGGGAAGTGACAGATGGTGTAAGGGTTCACGAAGGTGTCAAGATAAATGACCTCATATGGGAGAACTAGGAGAAACCTCTTGCAACCATTGCAATAGAGGTAGAAAAGGAAGGGTTGACGCTTGTAGTGATGAGCATCGCAGAGACAGTAGGGGACACTAAAGATTTTCAAGTAAGAGAAGAGAGAAAATGTTACTTGTTGACTAGATGATTGCAGTTCCTAGCTTTCCATGGCCTCCTAGATTGTTGTGGGTGCTTGCAAACTTTCCCCAGTAATTACTTCTATGCGCTGTCATTTGGCGGGTGGGGAGTCCACCTCTACGATTTCTAACTGTTGTTGAGTTTTTCTTGTCCTTGTTGCAGTCTAGGTGAGTGTCCGTGAAGCTCTTGATATGTTCATCTACACATTTGAAGTAATTTTGCTAAGCCACTATGTTTCCTTCCTCTTTTGTGGAGTGGATGCCAACAACACTTTTGATTCTTTCTCTTTTCCTTTCCTCACATGCTCTTTAGACTCCTCACTAGAGCCATTGTCCTTATCAGCGCTCACATCAGAGTCCATGTGCTCCTCATTCCATAACTTATCAAATTGTTCATCTAGCTCCACACTTCCATAAGGGGTCTCTGGTTGTTTGATCTCTTGGTGGTACATCCAAAAATCTTTGATTCTTTCCTCACTCCATCCTTCTATTTTTGATAACTTGTTTCGAAGGTTGGCTCCCATTTTGCGCTTGTCATCATACTTCACTGCAGCGAAGTAGAAACTATTCCATGGTGGCCTAGTTTCCTCTATAGGAATGTGAATAAAATCAACTAGTAGATCATTCAGATCTTTTAGCAGGTTACACCTCTTTTCCTAGTAAGGTTGGGGTTGTACGTTACCTTGAGAAATTCATTCAGGAAGTCATTTTCGGGGTTGTAATTTCATTTGTCACAAAATAATCACTAACCCCAAATGAGTGAGCTTATCTTCCAGTAGTTGGTGTGTCTTTTTTTTTCATGACCACCATTTTGAAGCTTAGTAGGTAGATGAAAAATCCCCTCTTCTTTGCCAGTCCTCCACAAAAGGTGTAGTCAATAAAAGATAATTGTTAGAACATTTCAAGGGCTAGCATCCAAGTTGTGACACATGTTGGAAGGTGAAACAGTTCCTTGGTGAAACCATGCATTCAAATGAATGTGAAATCCTCTCTAAGAAACTAGACACATTTGGGAGTGAAGTTTTGCATATACTCTATCTACTCCTTCATGAGTCAATCAATATCATCATCCCCTTTCAAATCTTGCAAAATCAGAGTCAAGAAATAATCCAAAAATGCATAATAATCATAAGTAGAGGAGAGGAGAGGAGTCCATATAGAAATGCGTCTTCTCTTGCATGATCCATAAAAAATAGCCAACTTCACATCCTTCTTAAAGAAATCAGGGTTTTGATGCAAAAACATATGAGCAAGGAAGGAAGGAAACCTAAACATTTGTTGCATTTGGTAGTTCCTTATTTTCCTTATCTCATCAATGAGGAATTGTGAAAATTATACCAGAAATAGGAATGTTTCCTATGTAACTAAAACCCTTGACCCAACTGAAATTCATGCACATCCTTGTTGGTGTCTAGGTTGTAAACAAATGTCAGCATTGAGAAGGCCTCTTGCATGTCCATTAGGAAGGAATTGTGCGATGCCAAGATCTTTGGTGGCTTTTGTTTATATTCTTTAGGCCTTTGGGTTTCTTTGTTATAAAAATCCAAAGCCTTTTTCATTTTTCTCCATATTTCCTCTCCCTTCCCTAGGTTGAATGGCTCTATCTCTTCCACTCTGGAGCTTTGGTCAGAAATGCATAGCATATTCCAGATAGCTCTCGGGAAGATATTAACTTTCAACTCCTAGCCTTCGATGGTTTTGGTGCTTAGGTTGAAATGCTTGATGGCCGCATTGACTAGTTCTGGGCAATAGTGCACAAATGAGACCATATATTGTGGGATTCTGTTGAACCATAACTTCTATGCCAAAGTAACGGGGTCACTAAATTTCCTCATCCTTTCGAAGGCCACCTCTCTCAAAGACTTAGGGTTTTTGTGAGAATGGGATCATGAATATTATCCCAATCCTCATTAATTAGGCTCTAATTTTTGTAACTTTTAGGCTTGTCTAGCACCCGTGTGTTTACCCATTCTAGCTTCTCTGGTATCCTAGGTGAAGCGTAAGAGATGTCTTCAAAGACATAGATGGCTGATGCCACACACATGGCATCAAACGAGCTCTGCTTTGCCTCTCCTTGTGCCTCTGTTTGAAAACTTTCTGCTATTTTCCTTCTATTGGAGACTTTTGCTTAACTCAATTTTTTTACAATTTACCTCAGGTCTAGTTGCACTCAAAACTTCCTTTGCTCTAGGTAGCATGTTTGAAAAGCTTTCACAATGCTAGCCTTTTGCATGCAATACTTAGTTATTTCCTTCTTAGGGCGACCAACAACACTCACCTTCTCGTATTAAATTCAGCATGTATGGCCAATTATTTGCTCGTGCAAAATGAATTACTTGCCATTTTGAAATGAGAAGAATTCATAATCACCTTTGGTAATGATGTACTCCAACGTGATTTTCTTGGAACTTGAGCCAACAATTTGAAGGCAGCTTAGGAATTCGTATGCCATGGTAATTAATATCCCAAACGGAATGATTAAGCCAAATATGCAATAAGTGCTCGAAAAGATACATGTTTTGCCTTGGAGATTGAAAAATTCCTGCAAAGCGACACCTCAGCATTTGGCCATATGCACTATCATCAATGACTACCACTAGCTTATGTTAATTAATTAGCTCCTACTAATCCTTGCACACAACAAATCATACCTAGCAGATGCAATTGGGTGGGAAATTCGAGCGAGCCTTGGTGCAATTTTTGAGATAGTACTTGATTAACATCATTCTTATGGTATGCAAATTACCATGCTTATCTTGGCCATTTCTATAAATAGGCAATTAGGAAATAGCGAAATCACACTTAGCACTCTTAGCAGAATTGGTAATAGGTAATTGGCTTAGCATTTGACATCAACAGTTGCATAGAATTTGCATAGAGCTTTGACTTAGTAAATTTGCGTAGAGATTTTGTCAGACAATTGTATAGAGGTTGTCACCATGAATACCCCAATTAGGTTAGTCTATAAGAAATCTCAGTTGGATTTTCTTGGTGAAATTTCCACTAGGCGTCTCAAAAGGATGACCAAGAATAAGCATTATCTGGCCATTGTAGCGATAAAGTGGGTTCTAGGGAGAGACTGCATTGACTATGAAGATAAGTACATAGTTAACACTGATGTGTGCTCTCACTTCATGGCGTCCATGCTTGAAATTGTGGTTCCCAAGCCGTCAGTTCTTCATATGGTGCTTGAGATATTTCTGAAGAAATATCTGGGTGGTCTTGGAGAGATGGTGGCAAACATTGCGTTTAGTATAGGCTTGCCAACAACAAGTGACCTCTAGAAGTACGTTGAAGAAGACATAGTCGTACCATGGGTGTTGTTCCTAAGCAGTTTCCACATCCAATCACAAGAAGAACATCACCAAAGGGTGACCCATGCATGCCACTTCCTGTTTCGCCTATACAACATGGTGCCCTTTTATGATATCGACTGGTACACCGACTTCAAGAACTTGGTGTTCCCTCCGCCACTTCTCATTGCTCCTATAGATGTAGATGGTCTTGATGTTTCCCCTACTAATGAAGTGATTCTAGATGTTTCCATTGATTCCTCCATTTCTATTGCTTATGCCCATGATTGAAGACTTATTTTTATGTTCTAAGAACTAGTACTCGTTACTCTATTTTTTGTACATATGCCTGGAAAAGGCTTTATAGAAGCTATATAAAGAAGATACAAAAAATATATAGATATATACTTTAACAGCATGGCCTCTGAGACATTTTGATGATGTACCTATCAAAGTTTATAAATATAATGAAGATATAAATTTTGTTAAAATTTATGTCTCCTTTCTTCTTTCAGATTGGAATGTGGGTTTGCTTTTTATTTTCCTGCATATGTGTGCTCACTTCAATTCCACATATGGGTGTCATTCCTCTACTTCATGGGTTGCTTTTATATCTCTTTCAACTTTGCAATAATGGGTTCCATTTGTTTCTGCTTCCTCGCATTGTAGAATTAATTATTGAAAAACTGACTAATGAAAACACAAGAGAAAAATAATTACATTATTCACATATTTTTATTGGTAGAATAATTTTGAAGCATAATTGAATAATTTTAGGTGGATTCCATTAACGGTTAATGGGAATCCCCAATGCTTCTTGCTCCATGGTTTCTAATTCAAATGCATTATACTGCTTGCATTGAATTATTTTGAAAGGGCCTTCCTAGAGGCTATCAAACTTTTCGCATCCATCTTTTTAGCCCTTTCATTAAATTTTAGCACTATGTCCTCACATTTTAGACCTTGGTCTGAAGATTTCTTGTCGAACCATCTTTTAACCACCTGTTGGCAGTTGGACATGCCTATCAAGGCGTTTTCCCTTTTTTCCCACACTTATAACAACTCGGCCAACCAAACCTCTATGGTATCATTTTGCTCTACCTCAAGAGATTTGAGCAATTGTAGTTCCAGAATCTCCATGGAGATAGGAAATAGCACCTCTTTTCCATACAATAGCTCGTATGACGAAGTTTTGAGGACTTTCTTAGGAGTTATGTGGTTTTCCTAGAGCATCACCTGAAGGTTTTTATGCCATTCTTATTGGTGCTCTGAACTGATTCTTTTGATGAGTCAAACTAAATTTTTATTAGTCAACTCTATCAAGCCATTACCCTATGGATAATATTTTGATGATGTTTTTAAGAATATGCCATGTGTGATTTGAATTGACATACCTTAGAGCCTAGGAAATCTTTGACGTTGTCAGAGATGAAGGTTTTAGGGGGGTCGAATCTCATCACTAGTTCCTCAAGGAAATCCACTATCTCTACCTCTATCACATTCATCAGGGGCATTGCTTTGGTCCACTTGGTAAAGTAGTCTATGGCCATTAGGATCATTTTGTGTTTGACACTAGAGGCAGGATTCATCATTCTGATGAAATCAAGGCCCCATTGTGTGAAAGGCTCATCAACCACTATCGGGTTGAGAGGCATTGCAAAAAAATTTCTTCTCCTTGCGAAGAATTGGCATTCCTTGCAAGCTTTTACCAAGAAGTATGAGTCATTAAATAGTGTAGTCTAGAAGTACCCATTGCACATGATTTTGATGGTGGTGGTCTTGGAAGAGAAGTGTCTTCCTACAGGACTAGTGTGGAAAGTGTCCAAAATCTACTTTGCTTGCTCAGTAGTGACACACCACAATAGAACACTGTTAAAGTTCCTTTTGAAAAGGACCCCTTCAATGAGCACATATCCGTTGTTTTGCAGTTGGTAGAATCTTCTCTTTTGAGAAGGAAGGTCAGGAAGATGTTTTCCTATGTGCATGAATCTCACTTTGTCCGCTAGTCAGCAACTTTTGGATTCAAACTCATTCATTAGAACCAGCTCTAGTTGCTCTTCTTCAGCTGTCATTTCCTCATCATGCACTAGATATTCACATAGTCCTCTTCCTCAGACAATATTTGTAAGCTTGAACTCAATGTTGTATTCAAGGATCTTAGTGATCCAATTAGCCCTCTTTTTAGTGATTTCCCCTTCCATGATGTATTCATGCACACTAGAATGTGCGACATAAACAATTACCTTATTGCAAGATATTAGGTGTCAGAACATCTTGAGTCCCTTAACAATTGCAAACACTTTCCTCTTGACAAAGTTGTAGTTTTTTTCATATTCCTTCAAGGTTTGGGAGTGAAATGCTATTGGATTTTCTCCTTTTCCATCATCATCCTTTTGAGTTAAGACAGTAGCAACGCTTGACTTGCTAACGAATACATACATTACGAATTCCTTCGATAGGTCTAGATTGACCAACATAGGATTTGAAGAAATAGCATCATTTACCTTCTTGAAGGCTTCTCTAGCTTCTTTAGTCCATTTAAATAATTGATTCTTTTTCAGCATCAGGGTGATCAATCTGATTATCCTTACAAAATCTGAAATGAATTTGCTCACAAAATTTACCTTCCCTAGGAAAGATTGGACTCCTTTCTTTTTAACCAATAGGGGAAGTTCTTTGATTAATTTTACCCACTTGGGATCAATTGCAATTCCTTCTTTGGACACTATGTGTCCCAATAGATTTCCTTGCAGCACTCCAAAGACACATTTTTTTGGGTTCAGGGATACCCCAAACTCTTGGCATTTTTTGAAAACCATCTCAAGGTGATCGAAATGACCATCCTTATGTTTGGAGAAAATAGTTAGATCATCCAAATCAATCAAGATAATCTTGTTAATCAATTCGCTAAAAGTGATATCCATTGCTTGTTGGAATGTGGCCCCTGCATTTGAAAGGTTGAAAGCAATTTTTGCATATGCAAACATTCCCCACTTGGTAGTGAACATTATTTTGTGTCAGTCCTCTTCTTTGACCTAGATCTAATTGTAACCAGAGAAGCAATCCAATAGAGAAAAAGTTTCCAAACCTACCACTGTTTACAAGATTGTCTCCATAGAAGACAATGGATAATGGTCCTTTAGGGATGCTTTGTTTAGGTCATGAAAGTCAACACACAGGAAAATGTCTCCATTCTTCTTTTGAACTGGCACTAGGTTGGATACCCATGTGATTTTCTTGATCGAGAATACAATCTGAAACTGAATTAGCTTTGTTAGCTCTTGTGCCATAATGGCTTCAATTTTCAGATTCACTAGCCTCTATTTTTGGCCAACTGGTTTTGCACCTTTCGTCAGCTCTATTGTATGTTGGATGATGTCAGGATCATATCCCTTAAGGTCATTATATGATCAGGCCACCACTCCTTCATACTTCTCACAAAAATTGATGAGCCTTTCTTTGTCTTGATGTGGGATGTCTTTTCCAACTTTGAGCTTTCTTCCATCTCCAACCTGAAGGTCCGCATAGTCACTTTTGTTTGCTACAAACTTCCTTTTTTTATTTCTTGCATCATCACAATAAAAAATGTTTTCAAGAGTGACAAGCCCCTTTGGAAGCTTATTTGACCTTAGTTGAATGATTTTTCTATTGTAGGCTTCAACAATCTTTGGCTGGAATTGGTCAGCAAAATCTCCCAACTGTTGGATGAATAAGGCAATGTGTTCATCACTGTCAAATACCTACCAGCTTTGATCATTATCTAGAATCGTCGGTCGAACTATCACTCATACAAAGTGTTTTTTATACATTAGGTCAAAGGCAGGTTCAAATTGAGATCTGATTGCGGCCATGCGATCCACATCACCATTTTATTCTCAGGGCACTGTTTGGATGTTGAAGGATTCAAAACCCTCAATCAGGTCCTAGACTCTATGTCTATAGGATCACATGCAAACATTTTTGGTGCAAAAATCCCTCAGACCTAGTTGACCACTAGTTCAGAATCTCCAAACACTATTAATTTTTTAATGTCCATCTGCTTAGGAAGGCTTAGACCTTGCACTATTCCTTCATATGTAGCTTCATTATTCAAACAAGCGAACTGGAAGTGGAAAGACCGAAGTGTCTTTTCATTGTGTGGGGATTTCAAATATATCCTGGCTCCTGTACCCAAATTGCATCTTACTCTATCAAAGTGCAGTGCCCATAGTTCTGAAGTTTGGTCACTCTTAGGTTCCTTCACGACCTTCAAAAGCACTTAATATTCATCATAGATAACATAGATGCCCAACCTAGTAGCATGATAGTTTTTGAAAGGGTCAACATCTATATATTCACTCAAGAGGACTTTTTCTTTATTGGTCCGATCTCTGGTCACTTTTTCATCTTTTAGCAGCTCAGTGCAATATGTCTCTTCCTTAGTGAAAGAGGTATAGGCAACTTCAAAGTTGATCATAGCTTCATTGGCCACATATTTTGAATGTAGAGCTTCAGAAAATATTTTCATTTTAGCTTCGTGCTTGGTCCTTAGGATCAAGTGTGACCAGTCCAGAGAAAGATACCCTCCTATCTTTGAAATGAATTCTTGAGATAGGTAGAGACCGAACATAGGGGGGACATCTATGATCATAGTGTCTTGTAGAACTGTGATGCTAGGGCAGTAGAACAAAGTCAAGGGGAGGTCTTTGATTATACCTACAATTTTTCCTTTGTTCCCATCAAGTTGTATAACCCCCTTCTTTAAAGGCTCGTAGCTAAGTACTATGGATTCAACTACCTGCTTAGGCATGACTGTAGTGCTAGCGTCATAATCAATCATGACATTGTGCAATAATTTCTCTCCCACAATGAGGGTTAGGAAGAAGGGTTTCGACTTTGGCTTGTCTTTAATCTTGGTAGGGGCTTCCTCTGTACTATATGTGAGAACTTTGGTAGGAGATGACTGATCAACATCCTTTCCTTTGAGCGATTGCTTTGCTGGCTCAATGATGGGATCCTCCTGGAGAACCTTTTGTAGCAATGTTTTATGTTCCAGAATAGCTAAGATATCCCACATGGACACATTAGCAGATGATTTTTTCAATTGTTCCACCACATTGAATGGTGGCATATTCAAAGGCTTCTGCTCCTTAGCTCTTCTTACAACAATTTCCCTTCATGGTGGACATTTTTGTGCTATTGTGAAGGTACTGGTCATCAAGTTAGAAGAACTTTTGGACTGTAGACTAACTAGTTGCGGAACAACTAATTTTCCTGTGAATCTCTCTTTGAGAAAGTGTTGTAATTGGACTATACTTGTAGGGTTTTTGATGTGTATGCATCATTTGCAAACACTTCCTCTTCTTCTTCTTCCATCCATCAAAAGAGCGCGTGATCGAGAGCAATATCTATTTCTTGTTCCAAGGACATCCCTTGTGTTTGCATAATGAGCACCATGTTTTCCATTTCTGGAGAGGCATATACATAACCTCCATGGTCCAAAGTTGCGCCTTGACTGCGCTACTTTGCCACCTTTTGTTGTAGGTTTCCACACTGACAATTCTGAGGCATATGTGAGTCACTGCAAGTGATATACTAGGGGTTGGTGTCATCTATTAAATCATTTTTCCCTACTGTCAGCTCTCTGCTTGAGCTTGGGTTGGTGCTCTATTAGGGAGAAGGCACTGGTACTATTTGACTAGTTGTTGGCACCTGCAAACTGGTGCAAGCACCTCCTTGGAACTGGTTTTGTTGGTAAGAAGAACTTCTACCTTCATAATTTTGATAAGTTGGCTTTGAAGGCACGACTTGGTTTTGCTTGATGATAGTTATTTCATTGGCGATGGTCCACAACATTTCCTTGAACTTTCTCATCTCTTCCTTCGAAGAGATGAATGTAGAAGCAACATAATGTGGCACATTCTAATATGTGTACATGGATTGGGGAGGTGTGGATTCATTGGTAGAAAAAATTTCCTAGACAGAAGCTAATACTTCAGGGAATATAGGCATGATGGACCGAGGTGACAACTTCTCAATGTCTATAAGATTGTTCTTCACTTTGACTATGACATTGTATGTGTCTAGTAGTGTGGTTCCACCAAGAGATTGGATCATCATCAAAATATCAAGGTTGATAGATTTTAGGTAGAACATGAATGCCAGCTTGGCTAGCAGGCAGATAGAAACCTGGATTCATTGCCAAGTTATGAGGAACCAAGCATTGAAATCAATCATGGCTTCATATGAGGCCCACTTTATGACCAAAAACTAGAGATATTGTGAAGCCCTATCTCCATCATTTGAAAATATTTCATAGAAAGGGTCTCCAAGCTAATCCCAGATACTGATAGTATTAGCCTGCAAAGTGTGGTACCAATCTAGTGCTTTACCTCAGAAAGAGGCTACAAGCAACCTTAGAGCTACATTTTGTTCTATGACTTTGTGCACTAGACACACATTGGAAAACATCTTGTAGATGTTCAAATGGTGTTCTTGAGCCATCTTCAATGAACTTAGGTATAGCTTTTAGAGCAAAGACCGAGATAGGGGCCTAAACGGTGGGTGTTATTGGAGCTACAAGATGAATTTTGACATCCCATCCCACATAATTTATGTTAGTAGTGGGAAACATGGCTAGCAGAAGGGGCAAAGGAAGTGGGACGTTCACTAATTGGGTCATGGATTGTACTATTCCTAGTGGCAGCACTAACAACCCAAGATTATTTGTTGTTTGGGACCTAGTAACGGGCAGATGGCTCATACACCCTCTTTGAATTTAGATTCATTTAAGAAGTCCCACTGGGCGTGTCAGAAAAAAGAAACTATTGATGCCAAAAATTGGCAAGGTAGCAACCTTTATGGGAAACTCAATTAATGGGGGGACCTATTATGCTAAACTGAGTGACCTCCAAGTTTTTAAAGAAGTCAACTTCTTCTATAATTAGGGTTTTGGAATGGGAAAAGGAAGCAGGTATAAAAAATAAATGTCTAACTAAGGTGATGTGCCAAGGGGTAGGTATAGGCATGGTAAATCTATTTGCGGGGATTTGATTTAAGGGCCTAATCAATAATTTGTAATGTTCCAAAATAATAGAAATTAAAGATAAAGATTTGAACAATTCATTTAATAACATAAAATAATTTTCACACACATTCACTAAAAAGAGGAGTCAAAGACATGATCTAAACCAGAAAACTTGCATTAAAATTATAGAAGTTCTACAAATGAATAATTCAGGACAATAATGGCACAATATTAATGTTTTATCAAATAGCTTAAGAAAAATAGAGAGGTTGAACAATGGAATAGTATGAAAGTCTCATACAATAATCTAAAAGCAATAAGAAAAGGCCTGGTGTCTTTCCCTAATTTTTCTGCGTCTTCCAAGCTCATTTTCTAAAGCAAGAAGTAGTATATATAGCTGGAAATCTCTCCACCTGGTTGGCTAGTAACAAAAAAGATTTTATATCTTGAGTAATGATGGCTGCAGCAATGATTTCCCTTGGCCATTGTAATAGAAAAGATTTGGGCCATAGCATGTAGTCACTCCCCAGTCAAATGCATCCCCTGCAAATGATGGAAGTGGTCTAGAAAAATACTGCTCATACAAGTGTCATTTACCTATGAAGGCAGTTAAGACACACGTTAGCATGTCACAGCTTGTTACTTTCTCCATTCTTCCTTTTGATGAAGTCCCCATGAAAGGGACACATAGCAAAAAGTCACAACTCGCTCATTGATTGCTCCCTTTCTGTGATGAAAGCTTGCACTGGGAAGACGTCTGGCAACATTCTTTACTATCAGTTGTAAATGTGGGGTCTGCTAAAAAATGCATTCAAATGAAAGCTACGTGGCACACGAACAAGGCCTAATGAAAAAGTGAAGGGAAGCAACTATGAATATCCCACGATGTAGACACATGGAAGCATGGCGGGAGCTAGTAGAAGAGTAAAGGAAGCATTTGTTGTGAGAAGTGCCTAGCAAACATGTGGTGGCAATCGAAATTTTTTATCAAAAAGCGGCTCAATTGAGAAGTGAAGGATGACACTTCAAACATATGAGGTGTGGGCCGATACTTAGCAAATAAAACCACCCGAAGGGAGATTAAGGAATTTCATATTCACATTGATGATACATCTACTAAGATATGTATAAAAATTTCTATTAGATTTGATGGGAAGCATAATACTGATGATGTCTACTATGTTAAGGGTTTAAGACATAACCTTTTGAGTGTTAGAAAAATGTGTAGCAAAGGATATAAACTTATGTTTCAGGATGATGGATATGAGATTAGAAAAGGATCCAAAACTGTGGCTGTTGTTGCAAGAACAGATGGAAATTTTTATTAGCTTAAGGGTGCTAATGGTCACTACTTTATGACTTAGATTAATGAAAGTTGGCTGTGGAATAGAAGAATGTGTCACATCAATTTTGATAACTTAGTAGTAATCAATTTAGTTCAAGTTATAAGAGATCTACCAAATATTACAAAACCTATCAATGTTGTCTATAATGAATGTCAAATTGGAAAGAAAGCAAGAAGAAGCTTCAAATTCAAAGAATAATCTACTACCGAATTATTGGAATTAGTGCATATAGATCTTTATGGTCCTACAAGAGTAAATATTATTCAAGGTGACATGTATTTCATGCTTTTAATTGATGATTATTATAGAATGAAATTGGTTACTTTTATTAAAGAAAAATTTGAAGCTCTAGAGAAGTTTAAAGCATTCAAAGTTATGGTTGAGAATGAAATGGATATGAAAATCAAATTTTTGAGGTCTCACAAGGTGGAGAGTTCACCTCCAATGAGTTTAACATCTTTTTTGAGAATCATGGCATAAAGAGGAACTTGTCTTCCCCTAGGAATCCTCAGAAAAATGGAGTGGTTGAAAGAAAGAATAGGACTATCCAAAAAGCTGCTAGAACAATGATGAAATAGGAAAATCTACTGAAAGTCTACTAGAGAGAAATAATTCATACTGTTGTTTATGTACTTAATAGAGTTCAAGCAAGATAAGATAGTACAAAGACTCCCTATGAGCTATGGTATGGAAGGATTCCTGCTATCAATTACTTTAGAGTGTTTGGAAGTAAATATTATATTAGAAGAGATGAAGACAACTTAGGAAAGTTTGATGCAAGGTCTAATGAAGGTATCTTCCAAGTTGGATATTCTACTAGAAGCAAAGCTTAATGATGCTACAACAAGAGATTGGGAAAGATTTTTGAGAGTGCAAATGCCAACATTGATGAATATTTACAAAAGAATTAAATTATGATAGATGGATATGAACCATATGAGTCTTCTTGCAAAGAAGAAGGAAAAACTGAAGAAAGAGAAGTGTAGATTAAAGAGGAAGAAGCTCCAAAAAATATTCCTAAAATTCCTAAGTATGTGTAGAAGAATCACTCTGAAAAATAGATCATTGGAGATAAGAAAAAAGGTGTACTAACAAGAAGGATAGTTGTTGAAAAATAGGTAAATCTATGTTTACTTTCTGAAGTTGAACCTAAAAAAGTGATTGAGGCATGCAAAGATGAATATTGGATCAAGGATATGAAAGAAGAACTATTGCAAATTGAGAAGAATCAGACTTGGGAATTTGTACTAAGACCAAAAAAAAAATAAAAATTATTAGAACTAAGTGGGTATTTAGAAACAAACTAAATGAGGATGGAGAAGCAGTAAGGAACATGGCAAGGCTTGTGTGTAAAGGCTACTCACAAGTTGAAGGAATAGATTTTGAGGAGACATTTTCTTCGATGGCAAGAATGGAAGCTATTAGGATGTTTTTAGCTTTTACAGAACATAAGGATTTTAAAGTTTATCAAATGGATGTGAAGTCTACTTTCTTAAATGGAGAATTGGAAGAAGAGGTATACATAGAGCAACTAAAAGGATTTTAGTTATCAGACAAATCAAATATAGTTTGCAGATTGAAGAAAGTACTATATGGATTGAAGCAAGGTCCTAGAGCATGGTATGAAAGGTTGGATAAGTATTTGATACAATAAGGATTCAATAAAGGTACCACAAATAGCAATCTTTACTTTAAAGTTGAAAAATATCAAATCTTGATTGTGGTTGTATATGTTGATGACATAATATTTGGAGGTAATGAAGATATGCGCAAGAAGTTTGCAGAAGAAATGCAAAAATATTTTGAAATGTCTATGTTTGGGGAGATGAATTTCTCCCTTGGATTGCAAATAAATCAGACAGATAAAGGTATTTTCATTTCACAATCAAAGTATGTCAAATAAATGTTGAAAAAGTTTGGAATGGAAGATTCTAAACCGATATATACCCCTATGGTTATTGGTTGTAACTTGAGCAAGAACGATGAATCTCCTAAGGCTAATCAGAGCAAGTATAGATCAATGATTGGTGGACTGCTATATCTAACTACTACTAGACTGAATATTGTGCATGCAATTTGTCTTGTGGCTAAATTTCAAAAAGATCCTAGATAGTCAGATGTTGCAACAATGAAGAGGATATTCAGATACTTGAAGGGCACTCTAGATCATGGCTTGTGGTATCCAAAGGATACTAATTTTACTCTAAGTGCTTACACAAATGAAAATTGGGCTAGTTGTATGGATGACAAAAAAAGTACAAGTGGTGGTGCATTCTTTCTTGGATGCAAATTAATGTCATGAAAAAGTAAGAAACAAGATTTAGTGTCTTTATCTAGTGCAGAGGTAGAGTACATTACAACAACATCTTGCTACATACAGGTGTTATGGATGAGAAAAAATTTGAAGGATAAAGTAGTGTATGGTGAACCAATTTCTAACTTCTGTGACAATACAAGTGCTATCAATATTTTAAAGAATTTGGTAATACATTCAAGGAAAAAAATATCTCAATCTGGTATCACTTTATGAGAGAGAAGGTTGTAGAAAATGAAGTTAAGCTTGAGTATGTTCCCACAAAGGATCAAGTTGTTGATATATTCACTAAGGCTCTTCCTAAAGATTTCAAGATTCATTCTTTGTTCTGGATTGATGTTGGTGGCTACCTCTCAGGGGGAGTAGGTAGTGACATTGTTGGTTGTTGCAGTCAAGGGGAGTAAGTGTTTTCATTGTGCAATGTGTTGTTGATTGGTGCAGTATGGTATGTTGTCCTAAGGGAGAGTATACTGAGCATTGAAGGAAATATTGTTGCAAAGCAATTGTGAAAAAGATAAATCATGTCAAATGGGGAAACATCAATGACATATTTTTTTCCTTTGTCATTGATGTCAAAGGGGGAGAGAGTCATGTGAAAAAGAAAAAAGTTAAGGGGGAAAGAATAAAGATGCATGTAAAAAGAAAAATATATGTTGAAATGGGGAGAGTAAGTTATGAGAAAGAGAAAAGGAAATAGGTATGGAGCAATGCTCTTGTGTCTTTGATGGTTTTTCAAATCATGTGTCGCCATCAATGAAAAAGGGGTATATTGTTACAAGTATGAGTAGATTGGTGTTTTCATTGATGTCAACAAGCTTGTGCTTTCATTGGTGTCAATTGTATGAGAAGAATATTATTGCAAGTGTATGTTGGTGTTATCCATGCTTTGATTAGTTGCATTATGTTGTCATTAGTAAGCTACTGATGTCAACCTCTAGTGTTTCTTTTATAATATTTTGTCTATGGATTTATGGTTGAGTTACTATATTGTACTCAATTGGTGGTGATGAGGAATTACTTTTGAGAAAATTTGATAAAAAGAGGAAATAGTGTGTTGCAATGTTGTTTTGGGTTGTAGAGTAGTGTTCTAGTGTTGCTTCGCATTTCTTCTAGGTTGAAGATATGCCTATGTGTTTCAAATATATTGATTAGAGGTGTTCAAAGGTGTTGTATTCAAAATTTGGTGTGCTAGATCATTGTGCAGAAGAAGTTGTGTTCACTAGTGTGTGAACGGTGTATTGCAGGTGTGTCTAAGAGAATTTTTTTTGCTTCGTGTTTCTCCATAATTTGGTTTCAGGTCTTTCTTTTCTAAAGAGGTGTTGACAATGTTAGTATCTTTCATTAGTTGAGGGTGTTTGAGGTTTGGTGCTTTAGAAGTCAGTTTCTTAAGTTACACTGTATGTAAGAGTTGTTCAAGAGTGTATTGGGTGTGTACATTTCTTAGGTGGAAGTTGTTACGAAGGATATTTTTGTACTTCAAGATATTTATGGAATATTTTAGGTTATGTTCATGTGGCATTTTTTTCTTGTGAGGTGTTGTTGAATCAAAGGAATAATGTACTAAAATTTTTAATGGTGTCTACACGTGTAACAAACAACCTTAGTGTTTACACTTATTGCGATGGATATTTATTGTTTGTAGAAGTAAGTTGTAATGTGGTGTTATATATTTGAGTCCCAAATAAGGAATGGTGTGGTCCGCCTTCACTTCTATCCACCACGAAAGTGTTTTGGTTCCAACCTAATTTGAATTTGCATGGTTGATGTGCATAGCCGACCTTGGAGAATGGTTTCAAGATGGTATAAATAAGAGTTGATTTGTTGATGGATTAAGAGATAGAAAAGAGAGATATCAATGATGTGAATTTAGAGTGTTAGAGTGTGAATTTGGAAAGTGCAGTACAAGCTTTCATGAGTTAGATTGTTGGATGCAATGAGCAGAAGGTGTCTACAATTATTTAGTCAAGCTACAAAGATGTTGGTGATATTATGGTGGATTTCTCTATTGCAGTGAGATGGATTTTTTTGTGTAACATTCTTTTCTATTTTCTTTTCTATTATGCTATTAATACCTCCGACAGTGAGCCTATTGTATTTGATGTTGATATTACTTTATATTGTGAGCTAATCCTCACTTTGGTTTTTCCCATCTTGGGTTTTCCACTTAAATATGGTGTTCTCTTGTGCATGGTGTTGATTTGTTTTAGTTTCTATTATTTTCCTTTCATGCTAAATCATTATAATAGATTAAGGGTTAATTGTGTTAATGTGGATTTGAATTTGTATGAGGGTTTTGAAGTTTTAAGGTACAACTGATTCATCCCCCCCTTCTCAGTTGTCTTGTGTATTCAAAACTTGTAGGTTTCAATTTTTTTCTATACTCATGGTTTTTAGGCACATGGTTTTACCTTACCACTTGGTTGTTTCATCTAAGCTTGATGAACTATAAAAATCAAGCACATATTTAGTGGTTGAGGTGTTTGGCATTTTTTATCATTTGCATTAAGCTCTATTGTTGAGTGCATTTGTGAAGCATGGCATGGGATGTTTGGATACATTCTTGGACACATGGAGGATGCATTAGAGGATCTTGATGTTTCAAAATTATTCATGAAGACTTTGTAAGTGTATTGTAATGTTTCAATTACTAAATAATACATGTTGAATGTAGATTTTTGTGGAGGCTATTTTTTTTCCATTTTAAGTATTTTCCTAGGGTATATTCTATGTAATCTTGTGTTATGTCTTTGATATTTTCATTATTGTTATTATGTAAGCTTGTATGTGTTCTTTTCTCTCATATGGTTATGTAGGAAATGGTTTGATCAACTTGGTAATTTTCCTAACATTTTCAATAAGGGTGGATATTGTAACTAGTAAAAGAAACTATAGGTGCCATTGGATGGTCAATAAATACACCTATATAAATAGTTAAATGTTTTCCAAGGATGGAACATTTTTCTTTTAAATATATTTTCTACAGTGTTTGTACAAATTTAGTATATTTTTATAGATGTTTATCAACCATCCAATAACACCTATAGGTTATTTTAATATTTTATAAAAACCTCATGAGTACAATAATTTCTTTTACATACAACACATTATGAGTTCTAGAATTTATAGAACTTCTACAAAGAGCACCTAAAGTAAAAATGTATGGATCGCCTATTAAAATAGATATCTATATTTTGATTTGTTAAAAATTCAACTTTTTTTGAAATATGAATGCATTTAATTAGAGTTGTTGAATTTGAAATTAAATTTTAAGAAAATAATCATATTATTTTGTGAATTTTTGGTACATTTACATTGAGTGGTTGAGTTCAATTTGAAGATATTGTGTAAATTGTCATGGTTGATTTGTTGTGAATTTTCAATTTTCTTGGTTTTTAAATATAATATGGGATACCTACAAAATAAAATGGTTGTTTACATAACTTTATTAATTGGAATATATTAAGTGGAAGTGATAGGAGGTATGGATAGATGTGCACATGAAGGCCCAAGTAGAGGAGAAATAGATCTATGTATGGTACCTTAGGGACCATACAGTGATTTTGTGGTTGTGTAAATTGAACATATTTGATTGTCGTCACTTTTCAATAAGGGCCAAATATTGTAACTAGTAAAATCATCTATATGTTCTATTGGATGACTAATAGAAATATATATAAATAGTCATGTTTACCAAGAATGGAATATTTCTTCATCAAATATTTCTATAAATGCATGTCAACTGTAATGCCCCATCTTGTAACCTAAAGAATGTTGCATTTACTACAAGAGTGTGATTTCTTTTTTAAAAAAGTGTAAACATAAAATTCATTAATGCAAACATTCTCTATGACACGCGATGACACACTACTTGTAAATCCCATAGATGACAAAAGTAATTAACATAGCATGTGTTTAATTCACATAAACTTAAAAGCATACATTCAATAAAAAATAAATTACTTCAATGAAGGTATAATGTATAAAGTGATTCTTTCTTACATTGCATTTATAATTACATTTACATTAATCATTTTCAAATGAGGTAGGTTGTATAAAAATGTACAATTACATATTACAAAAGTTCTCCTTGATAACAATTGAGTAATACATAATAAGGTTTCCACTGATACAAATGATAAATATGAGAAAGTACATTTCCACATATGAGCTCTCCATCCAAGTAGTACTTGTCACCACGAACATGAACTAGGGACCCAACAGAGTAAGGTGCACATTCCACCCAACCATGTAGTACCCGTAGGTCTACCCCCCATGATAGGAGATAGTAAAAAGGTTCCCTAGCTATAACCTACAAACCCTAGACACAGATGAGCCCAAGGACAAAACTATACAAGTACCAACTTAACTTAATGGTTACATTGCTTCCAAAATTGAATAATCAAATGCACTAAGTTCACAAGGATACTGCTATTATAGGTGGAGTGTCATCACAATGTTGCATAGGTTACCCAGGTGTTTCTTCCTAGGTTTCGGCCCCATCTTGGGTTACCTTGGTAACCTCTTACGAAACCCAGCCCCTCATGTAATTTGTTGCGGAATCGAATATCTTTTATAGTGACTAGATATTGATTTTGTCATTCCAGGCCTTCTCGACTCATTCCCAAGTCTAAACTAGCCCTTGAGTCTATGAGTGAGGCTTATTAATCTAGTTAAAGGTTTTAGACTTCCTAATGTGTTGTTTTAGTTTTCACTAATTAACTAACTCTACATGAGTTACCCTTGCACCACTTTGTGTGTCGGCTCTCATAAAGAGCCACTCCCCTAATAATAACACAAGGAATCTAAGTCCACTAAGGTAGACAAAGTGCACATAAACTAGCATCAAATACCAATCATATAACAATGGACATCACAACCTATTCATAGAACCAGGTGTCTAAAAACCAAACAAAATCATGTGCACTACCCTAGTTTATTTGAAATATGAAACCATCACAAAACAACTCCCTTATGAAGAAACTATATCTGGAAGACTTCTAACTCAATTGATTCAATTTACCCATAAACATGCACAAGAAAGATCATAACTATAAAAACAATTCAAGTAATAAAATAATCTATAATTCGAATTTCCTAATTCCACTTGCCATCTCAAGATAATAATGATTCTACTTAGACTAGTACATACTATCTTAATATAGTTTCATTTTCAAACAAATAATATATTAAAAAATCTAATTGTTTAATGAATTTTCCCAATTAAATAATTATCATCTTTCACTACAAAACATTTTATTTTAAAAACAATTTATTTTTTCTTCTATCAAAAGTATATAAATACATATAAAATGTAAAAATACAATTTTCAATATTTAAAATTAAATATAAAATTTTCCAACGAATATAAAATATATACATATAAAATGTATATATTCAATTTCCATATTTTAAAATTAAATGTAAAATTTTATAACAAATATATATATATATATATATATATTATAATTATTATTCTAATAATTACGAATTAAAATTGTACAAACTAAAATTGATTTTTTTTAAACCTTAAAGCAAAATCTGCCTGGGGTATTCATTGGGCTATATACACAGCCGACCGCTGCTATACACAACCGACCCCATATGGGGCTACAATTGTGTTGGCAGTTGTGCGTTGCTTGTGAGGGCAACATCGGCTGCCTCCATAGTCATCGCCCTTTACGGGTGGCTAAGGGGGTAACCCTGCATCCAAACTCTGCATTTTTTTATAAAATTTTCACAAATGAAATTCTTGCGATATCACAAATACGCATGCAAAATTTTACAATTTTACAGAAAATAAAATTTCTCAAAGTTGATTCAAATGTATGAAATTTAACACATATTTTATATGTATATGTATATGTATCATTTGTATATATATATATGTATATATATTAATCAATAAAAGTATTAAAATCAGATAAATATTCTGTGAGAGGGTTTTCTATAGGAAATTAGAAATTTTGTCAAATTACACAATTTTCCTTAGAGAATACCAATTTCGTTCACAAAGCATTTCGTTTTCCCCAAATTTAACACCAAATTTGACAAAGAACTTCATTTAAAAATCTACGGATATTTCTTTTGTTTCCTTTGAGAATTTTTTTATTGTTTAACAATAACCCTCAAGGTTGCTCTCTGATTTCACTATAAAGTTTTGTTTTGAAATTTACATAGTGAGGTAACAAATTTTCTATAGAATATTTTTAACAAAATTCACCGAGAAGAACCAAAGCTTCAAACACAATAATTTCCTCTACAAGCAATCTTTTATTTAACAAATTTAAACAAAACTTCTACCAAATTAATTCTTTATACAGACAATCTTTTCAAAGACAATAAACTAAATAAATAGGAAAGAACCTGTATTGTTGTAGCTTGAAAAATTGACTGTTGAAAGAAAGTTTTCCTACTGCGTGCAACTTCCAAAGCTCTTTTCAAATCCCCACTTTCCAAAAGAATACAAATTACTGAACAAACATCAACCCGAGAACTTCTTCCAAAAAATTTAAATCAAAACCCAAAAAGATTACAATATTTTTTTTAACAATTCTCTGTTCTTTTCTCTTTTCCGTGAAGTGTTTTCTTTCCTTCCCAGATCTGGTAATATTCTCTTGGAGAAAGTCATCAACAAGAATTTTGCAATTAATTCAACTAACACACATGGCAAATCAAGAAAATATCTTCTAACAAACTCACGGATAATTTCTTCCACCAATTATCAAGAATTTATTTTATTTTAAAGAATTTAAAATTTCAAAACCAATTTCATTTTTATTTTAATACATATTTAAAATTCCATTTCCCACAAAAAGCATTTAATATATATTTAATCTATTCTCTCAATAAAAGTAACTTTAATTAATCAATTAATTTATTTAATAAAATAACTTTAATCACAATGATTAAATTATTTTACCAATAAACTAATTTAATTAATTAAATAAAATATGAAGCTTTTATCTACAATACTTAAAATTAATTTAAATAAGCATTAAATTACAAAGAACATTAATCTAACCTTATATTCACAAAATAAACCTTTCATAACAAATAACAAGGAAAACTTAGACATGACAACCAAAAAAACCAGACCTAAACTAACGACATATTGTGACTAGGTTTAAGGCTAGAATGGGAAAAACCTCGATACTACCTCCCAATCAACATTATCGTTGAGTTTGGACACGCTCAGACTTGTGAAACCAGGTGGAGTCGGTGTCATGTACCTGCAATCCTACAATCAGACAAATAACACACACACACACATATATATATGATTCAAACACACTGTGAGGAGAAAATCATAGAAATCATAGGGCACTCACAAGCGAGTGATGCAACTCCATCCTCCTCACCAATACAATATCAAATTAAACTGACAAATAAATAACAATTAATCTACCATAAGAATATAAATAACAGTAACATATGAAGTAAACATCTATGTTAACATAAAGCATGTCAGAAATAATCACCACCAATCAGTGTATCATCACATCGTAAAATAAATCCACCATCGCTCTACAGTTAGTGATCAAATACATCAAAACAAGGTATCAAGGTCTATCAAAGTGAAAATATGCTAACAAAAAACAAAAGCAAAATGGAGGGGTACTACATCAACCATCTAATAGCACCTATAGGTGCTTTAGATAGTTTATAATAGCCTCATGGATATAATATGCTTTTACTTATGAGCACATGATGAGATCTATAATTTTTAGAACTTCTATAAAGAGGGTTCAAAGTAAAAGTATATGTATTATTTATTGAAATCGTTATATAGTCTTTCCCTCTAGAAGATTCAATTTTTGAAAAATATGAATACATTTAGTTAGATTTGTTAGACTTGAAATTCAATTGCAAGCAAATAATCATATTGTTTTGTGAAGTTTTGATACATTTATGTTTAGTGGATAAGTTTGAATTTTGTTAAAAAGTATGGTTTATTTGTTTAGAACTTTCAAGTTGTTTTTATATAATTTAAATATGGTAAGGGAGAATTACACAATTAAATCATCGCACATGTAACTTTATTAGTTGGAATATGTTAAGTGGAAGTGATAAGAGGTATGGAAAGATGTGCACACGAAGTCTGAACTAGAGGAGAAATAGGTCTATATGTATGGTACCTTAGGGACCTTAAAGTGATTATGTGGATGTGTAATTTGAACATATTTGAATTTTATCAATTTTTTATAAGGATGGATATTGTAACTACTAAAATCCCCTATAGGTTTATTGGATGGTCAATAGAAACACATTACATAGTTATGTTTTACAACCATGGTATATCTTTTGTCCAATTCTTGGTCAATAAGACCATTTCTATCTATACTTATCAACAATCCAATAATACCTATAGGTGATTTTACTAGTTTATAACAACCTCATGGAAACAATAATTTAATGTATTTTGATGAATACAGTAAAAACAAATGATTTTTAATATATAATAATTTATTGATATGAATAATCATAAACAAAGGTACGAAAAATGGATACATTAAGTCTATTATTCTAGAGGAAAAATGGATACATGTTGCAAATATATATTAATCTTTGTATATGATATTGAATTGAGTAATACAATACTATAATACTACAATACTAATTCAAGGGACCATTTTATTACAAATAATTTTTTAATTTTTTTGTGCAACATCTACTAAGAAATGTTAGACACCTAATTTCCCTCTCCTCCTCCAAAGGACTACCATCTTAGAGTTAAAAATATGTAAAAAAAATCATCAAAATCATTCAAATTAAAAATAATAGACATATGTTCTTATGTATACATATTAAGACAAGTATGAACCTAGATTCTTTGCCACAACACTTCGTTTCACACACTAATGTTGTTACCCAAGACCATGATATAAAGATGAATATTAAAAAGTTTTAGTATAAATCTAGCAACAAACCGTACTGGTGAAAATAGTAATTAATATCAAATTTTATAACAATGCATTTTTATGGATAAAATAAATATGTGTTAATTATTAAAGATTCATAAATCACTACAGGATTTGACACCATTTTCCGACGGTCGTTCGTCGGTCGTTCGACAAATCTCTGTCGGAAGAGCGACGCAATGGCCAAAAATTTTCCGTCGCTGTTTTTTCGTCGCAAGGACGACGAAAAAGTAAACGTCGAAATAACGGCGAAGAATCGTCGGTCGGCAGGATCGCGACATACGTCGGGATTTTGTCGGAATATCGATGAAAACTTTGTTTATCCACCGACGAACTGCACCAGAAGTTCGTCGTCGGCTCGACGAAACGGGCAAATATTTAGCGTGGAAACATGGAAATTTCGTCGAAATAGCGACGAAATACAAAATTAGTAGCGTCGAAAGAACACCAAAAGTTCGTCGAATATGCGACGAAATAGGCAAGTAGTAGCGTCGGAAGAACACTGGAAGTTCGTCGAATGTTCGACGAAATATTCGTCGCAGCTATAGAAACTTCGTCGAGGCTTTCTGTTGATTCGTTGGTTGTTATCGTCGAAATTTCGACGAAGAAGCAAAATTAAAAAAAAAAAAAATATTATATATTCGTGGAAATGTACCATTGCGGAGACTGACGACTGATCATACATACAGACTGCATATTGGTTTGATGCTTCAAACGATGCATTTCTTATATTGAAAAGTGCATTACCTTATTGAGCTTCTCTTTGTTTTGAGTATAGTTTAATATTCTCTACTTAACAAGGCCAACCACGTGACGGTGGAAGCTCATTTGGCGCTCCCCCGCCCCCCCCTCACATCACTCTCAATTCCGCATACCCAATCATATAACATTAATCATTGATTCATCCATTAATAACATATAACATTCATTCATTCATCCATTAATAACATATAACATTCATTAATTAACATATTCACATTCATTCATTAACATATAATAATCATTCTTTCAGTTTTTACATATTATCAAAATATGGTTGTCATGATATGATTACAATCACTTTTTTTTTGTTTCTTTTTTAAAGCTACATAAAGTTGAAGTGGAGTATCGTTTTCTAAATCAATATATGTCCCCCTTTAGTTGTTTTCCCTCTACTCATGATCTTAATGCGATGTAGTCGTCTGCTCATGGCGTGGGCCAGCTTCAAGGATTTGCTGCAATAAAGAAAGAAATGTTAAAGTACATTATGTTTTATTAGTATTGTTACAAGTATTTGATTAATTGAAAGAACATTAGAGTGGTTCTCTTTACCTAATGAGTCCACATCATGTTCCTAAACTACTGTTATAGACTCATGCTCAACATGTTGAACACCCTCTAAATCCTGATCTATAGTTGAAACACGGAAGGTTACATTAATTAATACACCAATTGAAATTAAATATGTTTAAAGAGACATGAGGTGGTCCTCTTTACGGATGGGGCCACATCATGTTCTGATCTTCTAGCACGATCATCTTGAACATGTTGATCCACGGTCTACATGCTCTAAAAGTTGAAACCACGAAGGTTACATTAATTAATACACCAATTGCAATTAAATATGTTTAAAGAACTTTAGAGTGGTCTTCTTTACGATGGGGGAGCCCACATCATATTCTGATCTTGTCTAGCGATCATGCTCAACATGTTGATCACTCTCTACATGCTCTAAAGTACCGGGATGCACACCATGACCTTCATCTGCACATTCTGCTCCACCCTCACCAGGCTGCATTCCAATGTCATGTGCAGTATATATTATAACTGCTTGAGTGTTTAAAACAAATAGGCATGTAATTACT
>VDFB02062723.1:0-16162 GCA_007258455.2 Sequoia sempervirens
CCATGGACAAGGTTAGAAATGAAAACCCTGAGCTGCTGATTTTCAGCCTTGAGTGCTGCCTTGTCTTCTCCATCCTTGAGTACTCTTTCCTGAAGATTTTCGGATGCAACTCTGAAGAGACTCAAATTTGCATGTCTGGTATTTCTACCGAGATTGGCCTTGACCATGACGAAATCATCCATATTCACCTCATCCCTATTCTTGTCTTTTGGTGGCAATGCAGTCTCCATGATTATTTCATTATCAGAATTCCTATCAAAGTGAACTTGCTTCTTTGCCTTCTTCTTAGGAGGTTCCTGATAGATGTTATCAAGATCATCAACACTCATCTGATATGAAGGCCTTCTTCTAACCCTTCCTAAGGAGTTCTCAAGCCAAGACACGGTAGGATCTTTACTAACTTCCTCAGGAGGTGCAACTGTAATCTCTTCATCATCTTCGATATCAAGGTCGATGTGGATTGGCGAAGAATCTGTCAAAGGTACAAAAACATGTGTTGAAGGTGGCTCCTCTGCTTCTTTTCGAGGTATGGGCTCGTCAGGAGGAACTTCTGAATCAGCTGTAGGTTGCTCCTGTATGACTATGCCTGAGAAATCCAACCTTCTTTTTACATTTTTATTCGATCTACTACCTTTGACACCTTCTTGAGACTGACTTTTACCCTTCCCTTTCGACTATGCTCTGGAGGAAGAGGGAATTATCCTTGGCAGCTCTGCTACTGGAATGGAGTTTTTCTTTTTAAGGACCAAGAAAACCTTACTATGCTCAAGGACTTGTCTTGTCCTATCTTCGACTGAAAGGGATTCCTTATTAGCCCAGTTGACTTGTAAAAGGTGTTGATCTTCTATTCGCTTCTGAGTATACATCGGGAGAAGCACATCCTCGTCATCATCTGATAACCCTTCTATGTCTTCATTTAAACAATCCTTCATTTGATGGAGAGTAAGTCTGCTGTAACTACGTCTCCGCACCTCGAACTCATCTGTACAATTAGCCCAAAAATCTTCAAGTGTGGCCATATGATCATAGTTCTTCTCAAGTCGGCCAGCGTAGAAACCATGAGGATCAAATGATCGTCTCTCACTGTAGGACTTGAGGCTGAGTTTATATAACTCGTCTCCCATTGACTTGGCATCTGCAGCCGTCCTGCATGTGTATATACCATAGTTACAAGACTCGGACTCGCCTCGGACTCGGCAAGCTGATTTTTGACTCGGACTCGGACTCGGCGCCAAGACTCGGCAAAGACTCGGCAAAGACTCGGCAAATAGAAAAACCCAAGAAATTCAGAGATTTTTAAGGATTTAAAGCTTGTTTCATGCACCCTTTAGTAAATAAACCTTAAATACACAATAACATCATGAAATAGAAACTACTATGATCCTATACACAAACATCTATCGATCACATAAGTATAAACGCAAATTTTAGCTGAAGGAAATAAGTAATTACTTAATACTTAATAGTTAATAACAATAACAGTAGTAAGAGTTTAAAGTTTAAAGTTAAACAGTTAGAACTTAGATATATAAATGTTGTGAAATGTATACAATACTCATGGAATATGAAATCCATGGCATCAAAAGTTCCAAACATATAATAAAAGTAAAACAAAAGCTATAAGTCTATGGCTCAGAGGAGCCTGCATCACTAAGGCTCTAAACTTTAGTCCTCTTGCGTAGACGTCTAAGAGAGGTCCTAGATGATGTTGCAGCCATCATCTCTGCCTGTGTCTCAGTGTCAGACTCAGAGGCACCCAAACCAGCATCCAAGGTGTCTCCTCGTGCTCTATCCTCCTCCTCTGCCATGGCTATTGCCTCTGCCTCTCGATCTGCCTGGTCGACCCAATCAAGGTCCTCATCGGTAAAAATAGGATCCTCGACCTCAGTGATCCAATCTGACTGTGGATCAACCTCCTCCAACGTGATGGGTGACAAGTCAGTGCCCAATATCTGTCTATGGCAAAGGCGCAGGTTGTAATGAACATAAACAAGATCATTCAACCTCTGCACTGACAACCTGTTGCGCTTCTTGGAGTGTATGTGCTCAAACATACTCCAATTGCGCTCACAACCCGAGGCACTGCATGGTTGGCTCAACACTCGAATCACAATCCTCTGAAGATTTGGTACTTTAGCACCAAATCTCTCCCACCATGCATCTGAGATGAGAAAAAGAAAAAAAATAAATCTCATTGTGAAATGTGAATATTTAATTATAATATGAACATTGAATATAAAAGATTGAAAAGTGGTAATTTTTAAACTACTATTATGCCCTTAATAAATTTTTACCTGGCTGCAATGTCGATCGAGTATCTTTGCATATATCTCTTGCAAAGAGATCTCCTTGTGCAAGTCTGAAAATCTCTATCTCAGCAACAATTTGGGCTCCAACATGAGAATCAGACATCCGCTCAATGACTGTGTAGAGCCCACTCAAAACCTCCTCATCTGCCTTGAATTCTTTGCGAAATTGGAATGTCGGATTGAGAAAATATGCTGCTGCGTGTAGGGGCTTGTGAAGCTGGAGGTGCCATCGTCTATCGATGATCTCCCAAATGGGGCGATACTTACTATCAATTCCCCCATAAATGGATCTAATGGCCTCTTTGGCCCTATCCATGCCCTCGTATATGTAGCCCATTGCGGGCTTTTCCCCATCAGCAACTCGTAATAGAACCACTAAGGGCTCTGTGACCTGCAATTATTATGAAACATTGACATAAGTAAGAGTTAACAAAAAAAAGCAAATAAAATAAAAACAAGAATGAAAATAATAAAATATAATGTAGAATTACTAAACTAATTACTTATTAGTTATTAACTTATTACATTTACCTTGACAATCTCCTTAGTAGGCACCCAAAAGCCCTGCTCATCAAAAATCCAACCTGATGCACTTATCCCTGCATTTGTCTTAGAATATGTTGAGGAAGCCCACTCCTCACTAACAAACATCCGCCTCAAAGCTCCCTTTGACTGCAGTAAGGATTGTAGAGTGATGAAGTTGGTAGCAAAGCGTGTTATCCCAGGGCGAGCCAACTCCTTTTGCCCCGTGTATTGCCTCATAAGGTTGAGGACCCATGTGTGATTATATATGTACTTACAAATATTCCTTGCGGTCTCTACACATGCTTTGATCCAGTCAAGCTTGCCAAGATCCTCCAATATGAGGTCAAGGCAATGAGCGGCACAAGGTGTCCAAAATAATGATGGGTGCCTATCCATCAATAGTCTACCTGCAGCAACATAATTTGCTGCATTATCCGTCACTATTTGCACCACATTCTCCTCCCCTACCTCAGCCAAGACACCCTCCAAAGCCTCACAAAGGAATTCAGCATTTTTGGAGTTGCCGGATGCATCAATAGATTTAATGAACACGGTACCACCTGAAAAAGAAACAAAATAAATGATTCAATTAAATATAAATTTAAAATCTTGATTGTTAATCACTAAAGCAATGCATTTTAGGAAGTAAAATATTTACCCGAGGAAGAAACAAGAAAGTTGAGCAATGTCCTATTTCTTCTATCGGTCCAACCATCAGTCATGATGGTGCAACCCTTCGTCCTCCAAATTTCTCGCTGCTCCTCTATTCTGACTTTCACATCAGCCACTTTTTGGGACAAAATGGGGCCTTTTATCTCTTCATCATTAGGGGCTTTGAACCCCGCCCCACAAACAGTAACTGCATCAATCATATTTTGCCAATATGGAGACCTAACACAAATAAATTAAATTTAGTAATTACTAATTAGTATTGAAAAATGTATAATTTCAATTTGAATTCAACATAGCTCTAAAAATAAAATTCAAGAGATAAAGAATCAACTATCAAGCAGCAAGCTATATATTTTAAAACAAAACAAAAGAAGAATTACCTGGCTGCATGAAATGGAATGTCACAATAAAACCAGAAGTCTCCAATTGCAGCTTTGGCTGCATCATGTTTATCCTTGTTCCAACCCATGCTCTCAAGAGACGGGTGGGAACCCGGAGTAGTGCGTGGCAAAATATATGAATCCAGCCTAGATCCACGAACTCTGGGCCCAATGCTAAGTTTGCTAACGCTACCACTGCCACTGCCACTGCCACTGCCACTACCAACAACTGAAGGTGAAGACCCTAGAGGAATTTTAGGCCTGGAAGAACTCGAATCTACAACTCCACGCAAGGCTGCCATCTCATCTTTTTGCTTCTTTTTTAACTCTTTTTGTTGCTCAAAGGTTTCCAATTGCACTTGCACTTCATGCATTACCTCAATAGGGACCTTTGTGCAAGGATTAGCATCTCGGCAAGGTATACATGCAAGGTGGTATTTCAATCTATTAATGCCACCCCCAAGAAAAAGAGTTTCGCAATGAAAACATTGTATTTCTCCTTTTTTTTGCCCAGGGGTAACAATGGCATGTTTCCAACAAGGATCTCTTTTACCTTGAGACATGGTGAAATTGAATATGATGGAGACAATTTATAGATATATATTATAAACAATGCTGCAATAACACATAAATTTTAAAAAATTAGCATTCAAAGTATAATTTATAATAAAACTAAAAAACCTAGGGTTTGCAAGTTTGCAACTATAAAACTATTTTTTTTTTTGCAAGAATGCCTAGGGTTTGTTCAACAAAAAACTTAAAGTCTTAAACACACACACCTAGGGTTTGTATTTATTTGTAACTTGTTCTTTGTTCACTAAAACAAAATAGAAAAAACAAAGAAGAAAAAAAGAATAGAAAATGAAGTTTTGGTTAAAAAAAACAAAAAAACCTTCAAAACTCAAACATACCTCTTCAATCTTCTTTGAAATCAATGGAAATCTCTTTCCAATCCCTTGTAGACTCCTCTAGATGCAGCAAAATCACCTATGAACCTGCACAAATGCGATTCAATAAACATTTGGTGCTCAATCTCTTTGCTGATTTTCCTTCAATGCAAATGTGTTTTGGCTCTCTTCTCTCTTTTTTCTCTCTTACTTGCTTGAAAATGAAATGAAGTGCCTTTTGGAGGAATAGAGGCAAGTATAAAAACAAAAAGAAAAAAAAAATGAAACTTTAAAATGTGTTTTTTTTAACACACATGCCCACAAACTGACGGCTGAGTCTTTGGCTCGGGATGCATGATCTGGCCGAGTCTCATGAATCTCCCTTGATCTCGGCCAGTCCCAGCAGAGTACTCTGGCAGCCGAGTCCCTAGACTCGCCCAGCCTCCACTAAGCCTCGGGGTTCGCTTGATTTCGGCCGAGTCTAAGCAGTCTTGTAACTCTTGGTATATACCCAACCCTAATGCGGCCGAGAGAGTCTCCTGTTCTCGAGGTATATGAACACTCGTGAGCTTGTAAGAACTCCATAAAAGGGCGACCTGCGTCAGAGCCCAGTGTATGATATGTATGGTGGGGCACACGAGATAACCATGAAACCTGAGATAGGTGAAAGTGGGAAGCGTATAAACTACGTCGCCCATTTTGCATATTTGCCCACGGCAGCTAAAGATATCTGAACGTAATGCAACTCATTGTCGAGGTCCTTACGGTTTGTCGAAAAGCCTCGTTCACCCTTACATGATGCTGCTGACTGTGAACTTCAAGCTGGGGATGGTTCTATATATGTGTTGTACTAGGTAGACTAGGTACGACACCATGTGGAATACATGAAATTGGAAGTATTCTGTTATCTGCTGATGTAGACAGTCACTGATCAAGGTAGGCCAGTCATAGAACTCGGTTTTCTTCATGATGTGGGGTATGGCGTAAAACATCCAAGGTTGAAACTTGGTGGCATCTTCTGAGCCAGTGACCCTGTTGAGCAAGGTAATTGATGGCGATTTCATCCTTAAACTCTCCTCGCCCGACGTTCTTAGGCAATGTTTTGTGTTTCTCCTTCATCCACCTCTGTGCAATCTTCTTGCTATATTTATCTTTGTGCATATTCCATATCCTTTCGCATTCACTCTTTGAGAGAGTAACGCTTTCAGGCCATGGGGGAATGGAAAAACATTTCTCAATCACATCGGGCTTTAGACTGCAAATCAATCTACCGTCTGCTGACTGGATCTCCCTTGTAGCCGGGTTGTAATGCTTAATGCAAGCGATTACGAACTCAAGACTCTGAACTGATATAGGAATTGACGCTGCTGTGAGGAGTCCAGAATGTCCCAGATTCTTGATTGAAGTGTTGCTTGCTCTCTCCAAGGCATGTAGATCGAACACCGGCTTGATATGATGCAAGTCTGTCTCAGCTATTTTGATGTAATCGTGATGAGAGCTGATTGATCTTGAAAACGTGGGAATATACTCCATTAGAGGGAAAACTTGAAGAATGACTATAAGCTTGCTATAAATTAGACAAGTCGCTTGAGCAATTTCTATTTACACTGAATGCTGATTTTCTTTGCTCCAGCGGACGAATTTTGAAAATTTTACTACGGAATCGGGTTTGCTCGAAGTCGTTGCAAGACAACTCAAATCATCCATTTTTGAAAATTTTGAATTTTAACTGAAAAAGCAGCAAACCCTAATTTCTTCAATTTTTCCCGAAAAAAGATGGCACCTGGGTTTTGTTTAGAATATGATTAGAAATGGACCTAGTTGATTAGATTTGCAAAACCACGGCGGTGGATCCCGAAAAAGCGTAAACTGGTTTGAAATTTTCTTGAAAAAAAAGCTGTGATATGGGTTTTCTTCAAAAGACTGATTGGAGAGGACCCAGATGATTGAAAATTGAATGCATTGATGTTTTCACTGACATGCAAAATAAAAGCAACTGCTGCAACTTGATGAAGTTCTTGAAAATTTCCTTCAGAAGATTGAAGAGAAAAGACCCAGATGATTGAAAACTGGAAACCTTGGCCTTCCCTTTGAGAAATTTTATCTTCCAGATGAAAAACTTGAAAAAAGCAAGGGTTTGTGCTTGCTGATTTGAAAAATCTGATGAAAAACCAGCAAAGATGAATTCTTGGATCATGAAAATTCTTCAAACATGCTGCTCCAACTTTCTCCTTTGAAGGCTACCTACAAAAATAACAAAAATAACATTGAAAAGAGGTGTTAAATAGACTTTAGGGCTTGAATTAGGTTTTGCTTTCTTTCGCTTTTATTTCAAAACCCTAAAATCTTTGTTCAATGCATTTGGACGCCATCCTCCTTCACTGGTAATTTTGAAACTTTTAGAATTCAAAAATTTCTAAGAGCATGAGAAGTTAGAGCCCTTCTTCACCGGTATCCGCTATCGATATTGTAAAATTGGCATTTTCCAGCTTTTCTTCATTTTGACCTTGTATGAACTCTGCCTCCCGATTTCCGTTTTATGGAGTCTGATTAAATGGTAATTTGAGCCTTTCACGTGAGGAGCTGTTGATTCTGAGGAAAGATGTTGCAGAGCACCTGCGGCCCAAAATCTTTTTCATTTCGACCTCCAAAATCATAGGTGCCTTTTCCTTCCAGGGGCGCCCATTTTGTTCAGAGTTAGCCATTTTCATGACCTTCAAATTTCTTCATTAGCTTCTCTTCTACATATGATCTCTTTGAATTTGGAGCTCCGGGCATCGGATCGACTGCCTGTTATGCTCATCGCGAAGCTGATGAGATATGAGGTAGGGTCCTCTGGGATGAACTTCGTCAAACAATGAATTTAAGGCCTTCAAAAGTTTGGGCGCCCATCTTGGTTGGGGGCGCCCTGTTCACTAGAGTTAGATTATTTTTTAACCTTTTTTTGTGTTTGCTTCTGAATCTTTGTTCTTAGCTCTCGCTAGACCCCCTGTTCGGCGCTTGGTATCCGACGACTGTAACCTCCGATCAATGTGTTGGATATCTCATTGGAAAGTTGGACCAACTGCGAAGAGATTACATTAGACACTCGCCTACAAATTCATCTGATAGAGACCTTGAAAACTTGGGCGCCCTTCTTCACCAGGGGCGCCCATTTTATCCAGACTTAGTCAATTTTTGATATTTTCTCATTTTCTCCTTGACGTGATGGAATCTGCTGTTGGCTTTGATTCGGGGCGTGGATCCCACAATAACGCTTTGGCGGATATCCGCAGTGGCGAGAGAGGCCCGAACAAGAAGTTTGATTGGGCGCCTAATTCAACATTTGATGCCCACTAAAAGATGGGTGCCCTTCTTCAATAAGGCCCAAACTTGCGGTGTTAGAAAATTTTCATGAATTTCCATTTCTTTCTTGTTCTTAGTGCATATTCATCATTTTAAATGTACGTGAATGCTTGAGCGTTGAATCGGCCTTTGGCAACCGGTGACCCCCATTGATGACCTCGAGCTCGGATATGCTTACGGCGAATAAGACCCACTAGAGGGCAAGAAAGTGACCAGAGATTGACTACACGATTTAGATGTGAGCGTATTTTGGGTAATCAAAATCAGTTTGGACTACTGGCGGACCATTTTTCTATTTTAGAAAGTTTGCGATTATCCATTTTCTTAGAAGCCCAAAAAGCGTTACTATTTTTTAGAGAATTTCTAAAATGGCGATTTTCTCCTAAAATTTAGGGATGAAAAGCTGAGATCCTAAGGTTTTGTAGGTTAAAGTACATTCTTAGTAGACTGGAATGCGTTAGAAGTGAGAAAATTTTTGTGTTTTCGACCCTCATGCAAGACATGTACACCCAGAGTTACGACCTTTTGTACGATTATGGGCTTCCTACTCAATTTCTTCAAAATATCTATGGTGTAACAAAATTTTTAATTTTGGGGAATTTACCTTACTACGAATCTCATTCATATTACCTCCCAATGTCTCCTCATGTCACTGAAAGTGTTTGTCCTTAGTGTATGGAGGGCTGGTATCTTCTACCACCTGTTGCGTAATACTTTCCTTTCTTTTCTTCTCTTGTGTATCTCTTTTCCCCTTCACTCATGAACCGTTACAGGCTAGCAAGAACTTAAGCTCTGATACCACTGTAATGAGCCTTGCTGATTTGGACTCAAAACCCTTCAATTTTTTCCTTAGGAATTTTGTCAAACAGTTGTCATGCAAGGTCTGAGCTTGCTGTTTTGAACTTTCAGTTTGCTGTGTTTTGTTTTGAAGATTGCCAATGATGCTAAAATTCTTGGAAATGCATGCTAAAATGTCTAACAACAATATAGATGATGTGCAAATATGTTTTTGTATTTTCAAGTGCAATTAAATGACTTAACTTCATGAAAATAACTACCTACAGCCAATTGGCATTTTGTCAAACAATTGGTATGCAAACTCTAAATTATTTATTTGCAAAATATCATTCCCAAATCTGGTTACAAAGATTATCATGCAAGTCTCTAAGTGCTCAATGATATTCACTAGAATGCGATGATGGCCAAGGCTCTTGGCATTACATAGTATAAAATATATGACAATGCTGTTATTGATATGCGCCTACAGCAGTAACCTATACAATGCATGGAAAATCACTGAATGTTGCTAATCATGATTGTAATTACATTCCCATGATGCTTGTCAAAACAGCGAATGATCTCTAAATGAATTTATACCTAAAGATGGAATGCACTCAAAGAAATGAGAACCTGGAATGAATTGCTGCCATCATGAAATGATTTGAATCTTCCTGGAAATGATGATTTTGGTTTCTAAGATGCAGTGTCCTCCTTCCTCTAGCCAAGACGACCCTCCAAGAATTTTCTGAGAATTTCTATCAGCCTCCCTCACCAAAATCGCACCTCACATAGGCGCCCAGCTTGTGGAAAAATAACGACTTCCTCTTTTAGCAATTAACCCTAATCAATGTCCATAAACTCATTCCTCCTTGCTGCAAGTTCGACCCTTATTGAAGACTGAAAACCTTCCACAAAGTTTTGCCAATAATCCTCTTGTATCGATTTCCTCCAATGGATGATAATTTGGTCAAAGGCCACAAAATTATGCTGCAAATGATAAGATTGAAGTATCTCCTCCAAAACTAGCTAGGCTTGATATTTCACAAGTTAAACTAGGACCAACTAGGCTTGATATTTCACAAGCGAAGTTTGCCAAGCATTAAGCTCACCAAATGTAGAAATTTAGTAATCAACTCAACCATGCTAAAATGCTCAGCCAAAACTTCTTTTATACTTTTTCAACCTCATCTCCCAGAAGCTTCTAGAAATAAAGTATTATTTTATTCAAGTGACTTTATAATATAATATTTATTTTAGTCACTTTATTAAATTAATTGTTTGATAACCTTATAAATAACTAATCTAATAATCCACTTAATTTAATTAAAATAATCAATTAGTCATTCTTATAAAATATCATTAATTTGGACAACTTAATTAATTAATTTAATTAAATTAAACTTCCTCCAAATTTGGGACATGACAGCTGTTGCAGCAGTCTGATGCACCAAACCAGCAAGCATACAACTAGCATGTCACCTCCATATGAAACCCAATTTGTAAATAGATATCCTCAGCAGTGTATTATCAATTTCACTTGATAATCTGACCTCGAAAGGACTGTATCAGGTTGCTGCAGCAGGTCTGTAAACCCTTCAAACAACAAGCTCTAATATGGCACACAACCATAGGAAGTCACCAACTCACCATAGAACATTCACAAACTGATTGCAAGGTCATAGGATGATCATGGTGCCACCAAATCAGTTCGAAGAGCAAGGAAAGAGCAGAAATCTTCACAACTCCCAAAAAATATGAAACCCCCCACTGATACGACCTGCTAGGAGGGGTGACCGGTGCCCAAAATCAAGGAATCAAATGAGTCAATACCTAGAACGAAATCTTCAACCCTTCAACTTGCAACTATGAAATTGTGGTGCAGCCTAGGTTATGAAAGGGTTTGACCAGCAAGCAAGAGCTTCAAAAAACCATCAACACTCCAAAATTGCACTAAAATCATGAATAATGATCACTAACCATAATGCTAACTCATTAAAATGATCAAACCCCAAAATTTGAATACTTTGCTTGTAAGCTCCATAGTGATTACTGAATGCAATCACACCCAACCAGCTAGGGACTATCTTCCAAATCCAAAACTAGCAACCTAGAGAGGGTTTTTCATCCTTTGAAGATTTAGGAAAGAACTCTCAAGTTTCAATCCGGCAGCATAACATTATCATATTCAACATGCATTCAAATAAGAGCCCCACACCTCCTTTTATAGCTTTTTCGTTTCTTTTTCTCTGTTTTTACGAAAAAGCTTTTTTTTTTTTTTTTGAGAAAACACTTTTTGCTTTTTCATTTGTTTTTCAAAATATCAATTTTTTGTCTTTTTCTCAAAAAGCGCCTTACTTCTTTTTTAAAATAATTAACTTTAATAACCTTTTCACTTTATAATATTTAACACTAGTAATATTTAAACATTACTTTATGACTTTAGTGTAAATATTAAAATATTTCCAACCACCTAACAAAACATATCAATAAGGCATCCGAAACGGAAACTGATTGCACCAAGGAGCTTTTGATGCCAAGGAAAGATTCTAGGTGCCAAAATGGGCACTTACTAAAAATAGCATTGTTCTTCAAGAAATGTGGAGAACCACCCAAATGGCCAAAAATGCAATGAAAGTCATCACGACCATCCCAAGGACCAACAAAATGCCAACACATTGCCAAAATTGGAAACCTTGCATTGCATAGCTCCCAAGACCAAGTGCCCAAAATAGCACTTACTAAAAATAGTAAGTTGCTAAAAGTAATGTGTCCAAACCATTGAAACAAGACTCGCCCAGATTCGCCAGGACTTGTCGAGTCGCGAGTTGAGTCACCCTGGCCGAGTCCTTGGGGCTCGAACTCGGACTCGGACTCGACCGAGTCCTACCGAGTCCTGGCTGGACTCATCGAGTCCCAGCGAGTCCTGTCAGCAGAACTCGACAACATGCAAGGTTTGAAAAGTGCAAAAAATTACATGATATTTAAAGTTAAAACTTTTTTTTTACTTATTGTGAATGCAAAATGATGTCATGGATTTCATATTCCATGAGTTTTGTACACATTCAACTATAATTTTATATATCTAAGTGTGTTATTTCCTTTAGCAGCTCAGCTACAATTTGTGTACTTATGTGATCGATGTATACTTGTGTATGTGATCAAATTTTCTTCTATTTAATGATGTTATTGTGTCTTTAAGGTTTATTCACTAAAGGATGCTTGGAACGAGTTTTAAATCCTTAAAAATCTCTAAATTTCTAGGGTTTTTTCATTTTGCCGAGTCTGCGCTGAGTCCGCGCCGAGTCCGGGCACTGAGTTCGAGTCCCAAATCGAGTCACCTTAGCCGAGTCCAAGCCGAGTCCGAGTCTTGTTACTATGGTCCAAACTCAAAACTAGCCCAAACTGAGATGCATTGGAACTTACTAAAAATAGACATTGCTAAAAATAGCAATTTTTCCCACCAAGAATTAGATAAAACCAGAAAGCTCTCTGGAAACATCAATATACTCCTCAGAATATGCAAACACAAATTCCAAAAGATAGCACCAATTGCAAAATAAGTAAACCCTAAAAAAGGGGACATTACAGGATGTTGGTGTAAATTTGCATTTTATCCTCATTTATATGATTTATATGATTTATTTTACACTTGTAGGTTAATCACATGCTTAGGTGGTGAGTTGGTAGTTAGAGAGGTAGTTATCTCTCACAAAATTTTATCCTCATTTACGAGATTTATTTTACATCTGTATGTTAATAACTTGCTTAGGTGGTGACTTGGTAGTTAGAGAGGTATTTTTCTCTCAAAGTTTGTTATGAATTTTGAACAAACCTTTTCATCCAATTTTTGGAATTTGGTTTGCTCAAGTTCCTTTATATAGTCATCATTTGATCAATGCCAACACATCAATTTGACTTGCAATCTCTTGTATTTGGTTGTTCTTTCAATATTGGTATTCTACTCAGTTTTCTTGGCTCCATTTTCAGCAATTCCTAACAACACTGCAAAACTATGAACCAACACAAAATAACTACAGATTTTTCTTGGCCAATACCCTTTATTGTGTTGCCTATTGCTATTGAAAGTCTCCATTCTCCTTGTCTAGCCATAGACAACCACAAAAATTAGTATCTCTGAAATACATTTTACTCTTTTAATACAAATTAAGCATTTTCATTTTGAAACAACTAATAGTGGCTAACAACAAACAAGGGTTGGACTATGGTAAGGATTTAAGATGAATGAATTGAAGATTGTTAAAAACTAGACAAGCTTTTAATCCCATCCATTCCTATTGCTTAGAAACTTGTACGAGAGCTAGATCTAGAGGGCCCTCTACTCAATAGTTGGCATTTCTAAGTCACCAGCATTCATGGAAGAACCATTCCTCCTCATGAACAAAATTACCTTCCAATGAACAATTCAAATTGATATGATTTCATTTACATTGAACTTTTTGATAGAAAATTTTCCAAAAATGATTATTGTTCATTATTTCATAATCATTTTTCAAGCAATTCATATATAGATGAAATAATATTAATCTAAATTGAAATAATATCATTACATTTTTATGTTCTTATGAAGATCTATCTAAGTTTCAGGGAATGGCAAGGGCAATAGATAAATAGCATGCGGGGAGTAATGACCACTTGACTCTTGGGAGAGGGACTTTAGCAATTTATGTGGAATCAAGAGCATAGGCATGGATAACTAGAGAATAGGCATGGGTTGAGGCATGAATAGGGGTGTAATCAATAAAGCCATTGTAGTGTCCCTTCATCGAACATGTATTCATTAGCTCCTAAGCCTCTATTCTCGTTCTAAAGCCATATCATTCATTCTTCACCCTAGTAGGTGGTAGGGCACCTCTCCCCAACTCTTTGGCCACCTTAAGGTGGGGGAAATGGTAGGGAAAGGGATTTGGGAGCAGATGCATTTCCATGGATCACTCACTGGAGTAGGTGGGAGGAGATATGTTTGTCAATATTGCCTCACCTAACATTCATTCCTCTTAGGCTGAGAAATGACAACAATGATGGACCCAACATTTTTTGGGGGTAAGTAGTGAAGGAAGCTACAAGGGTGGGATTAGAGGTGAAGCATGCACCCCACGATCCAAGGGAAGCATGACAAATGAATAATAGATTGGGGAATGGAATACCAAGTGATGGAATGGAGGAATGGGAGCAAAAGCACCGGTTCTAGTATTAATTATAGCCTACTTGTTGGGGTTCATGCCGTTGACTCAACAGACTACCTTGTTGATCTAGAACTAGTGAATGATCCACTCGAAGCACTAACCATAGCGATTGATTGAGTCCTGCTAGCATCATCTCACTTGGCAACTTGCTTGCAACAACCACTACCATATGGCCTAATATCTCTAATAGTTAGCCGATCATTCTTGGGTGGGTCGAAAGAGCATTTATTTTTAGTTGCTACCCAAGAAAACTACTCTCAACCTCTCACCCCTCCCATTTGAATCCCCGGTCATCAATTCCCTAACCCAAACCAATCTAAACAAATAGAATAGTGGGGGGCCTCCTGTTCAATCAAATTTGGTGGGATGGATAGCTATGAGTATGGATGCTCCAAAGAGGGAGGATGGATCTCATTGCATCTATGGTTTCAAGGGGGAGTTAGAATCCCAAGATGTTGAACCAGGGTGAGAGCCACTCGATTGGTTTCTATCTACGGATTGATGGATTGGGAAGGAACGAAGGTTTGGATTCATGTAAAGAATTCCCTCATCGTCACCCTTCATGGCTTTTTAGAGACTTGATTGCCTCTTCTTCCCCACCCAACTTCAAGAGGGTGAAAATCGTTAACCTCCATTAAGATTTCTTAAAGGATGTAATGGTTTCATTCACTATGATCAGTTACGTTTTGGGACAAGAAAAGCATTGGGTGAGAATGAGAAAAGCCTTGTTGATCTAGAACCAGTGAATGATCCACTTAAACCACTAAAAATAGCGATTGATCGGGTCCTGCTAGCACCATCTCGCTTGGAAGCCTTCTTGAAATAACCACTACCATATTGCCTAGCATCTTTGTTAGTTAGCCAAACATTCTTGGGTGGGTTGGAAGAGCATTTGCTTTCAATTGCTACCCAAGACAACTTTTCTGAACCTCCCACCCCTCCCATTCGAATCCTTGCTCATCAATTCCCTAACCCAAACCAATCTAAACAAATAGAATACTGCGGGTCCTCCCATTCAATCGAATTTGGTGGGATGGATAGCTGTGAGTATGGATGCTTTGAAGAGGGAGGATGGTTATCATTGCATCTATGGTTTTAGGGGGGGAGTTAGAATCCCAAGAGGTTGAAGCCTCACGGCCAGGGCCACTCGATTGGTTTCTATCTACAGATCCATGGGTAGAGAAGGAGTGAAGATTTGGATTCATCTAAAGAACTCCCTCATCCTCACCCTCAATGGCTTTTTAGAGACTCAACTGCCTCTTCTACCCTACCCAACCTCAAGAGAGTGAATGTCATTAACCTCACCTAAGATTTCTCAGAGGAGGTAATGGTTTCATTCATTTTGACTAGTTAAGTTTTAGGACGAAAAAAGCATTGGGTGAGAAAGCTAGCTAACTAACCTAGTTAGAGCTAGTATGGATCTCCGATCCTTTGAGCCCTAATCAAGTTTGACTAAGCAATTCTTTTAGTTTTTCTTTTAATGGTGTCATTCAGATCTATCAAAAAGATTTACATCAATTCCTTCTTTAATTTTAAGAAAGGACTTGCAATTTTATGTATAAAGAATTCATGGTTAAAGAACCTTGGTAGAAGTGGTATAGATCATTGTCTTTCATCAACGAAAATTCTGAAAAAATCATTCTTGTTAGTTTGGAAGCAACTTTTGAAATACTACATAATCTCCAAAATTCAAAGTCAAGTTCCTTGTTTTCCAAATAGGATTAGTTAGTTGGAATACAAAACCTTGTTGTCTAATTTCTTTTTGTCTAAAAAACAAGATGCATTTCTACCCTTGGAAAGCCAAGGAGCTAGTGGCAGTTTTTGCAATTTGTATTTTGTTTTCCAAATGCAAATACTTTTTTCAATTTCTTGATATGCCAATTTCTGTATTGTTTTTACTTTACTTTAACTCCTAGTTTTCTTTGTTTTTTCTTGTTTTCTACCTTCTATTTGAAGGACTTTTTTCTCTTTTATTTCTTTTTCTTTTTCTTGTTTCTTGCCTTGTTTGATTTGGATATAGAGACCTTGACACCTTCAATCATGGTGAGGTGAGCTTCTAA
>VDFB02062724.1:0-24777 GCA_007258455.2 Sequoia sempervirens
AATTTGTCCGTTGGAGGAAGAAAAATCAGCATTCTAAAAATAGTAAGTTGCTCAAAACTTGTCTGAACCTAGGCGAGTTTACAGTCATTCTTCAAGGTTTTCGAAATGGAATACACTCCCAATGATTTCAAGACCAAATCAGCTCTCTACCATGATTTCATCAAAACAGCTGAGACGGACTTGCATCACATCAAGCCGGTGTTTGATCTACACGCTTTGGAGAGCGCAAGCAACACTTCAATTAGAAACCTAGGACACTCTAGACTCCTTGCAACACTGTCTATTCCTATTTCAGTTCAGAACCTCGAGTTTGTAATCGCTTGCATCAAGCATTACAATCCGGCTACAAGGGAGATTCAATCAGTTGATGGAAGATTGATATGCAGTTTGAAACCTGATATGATCGAGAAATGTTTCTCTATTCCTCCTTGGCCTGAAAGTGTCACTATCTCAAATGGCAAATGTGAAAGGATGTGGGAAATGCACAAAGACAAGTATAGTAAGAAGATAGCACAGAGGTGGATGAAGGAGAAACATAAGACTTTGCCTAAGAACGTCGGGCGAGGGGAGTTCAAAGATGAGATTGCTATCATAATCATCTTGCTCAACAGGGTCACTGGACAAGAAGATGCTACCAAGTTTCAACTTTGGATGTTCTACGCTATACCCCATATCATGAAGAAGACTGAGTTCTATGATTGGCCCACCTTGATCAATGACAGCCTTCATCAGCAGATAACGGAATATTTCCAAATTCATGAGTTCCATATGGTTTTTTACCTAGTCTACCTAGTAGCCTACCAAGGTCAATTCAGAGGGTTGAACACCAAGGGATCATTGAGCATACAACATATCTACAACTATTACCCTCAGTTGGAATTCACGAAGTCATTGCATCACTACAAGAGGGTGAATGAGGCTTTTCTGATGTACACAGTGCGGGACCTAGACAATGAATTGCATGTCTGTATCTCTTCAATCACTAGGGCAGCGATGGCGGAGTGGGCAGATTGGTTCATACAATTTCCTACTTTCACCTATCTTAGAGCCTATGGCTATTCCAATGCTCCACTCATGCTACCAAGGTACCCATCAGACGAAGTTGTCTTCATGGAGTTCTTAAGGTAGGCACATGATGTCCACGCATTCTTGAGGAATAGAAAGAAACCTACCCTCAATTTTCCATTGGGACTGAGAATCTATACATGTAGAACGGCAGTAGATGCTTAAACCATGGGAGATGAGTTAGACAAACTTGGTCTCAAGCCTTACAATGAGAGACGGTCGTATGATCCTCATGGCGTCTACGCTGCTAGACTTGAGAGAAATTATGCTCACATATCCGCCCTTGAAGATTTTTGGGCCAATTGTACAAATGAGTTCGAGGTGCGGAGGCACAATTACAGTAGGCTCACTCTTCACCAGATGAAAGACTGCCTATCAAAGGATATCGAAGGATTGTCAAATGATGATGAGGATGTGTTACTCCTAATGTATGCCCGGAAGAGAATTGAAGATCAGCCCCTTCCTCAAGTCGATTGGGCTAATAAGGAATCCCTCTCAGTCAAAGAAAGGATGAGGCAAGTCCTCGAACATAGCAAGGTCTTCCTAGTTCTCAAAAGGAAGAAGTCCATACCAGCAGCAGAGCTGCCAAGGGTACAGTCATCACTTCCCTCCTCTTCCAAAGCACAATCAAAAGGGAAAGGCAGAAGTCAGTCTCAAGATGGTGCGAAGGACAGCAAGTCAACCAAAAATGTAAGGAGGCTAGACTTCTCAGGTATAGTCATACAGGAGCCATCAATGGTTGAAGCAAAAGCTCCTCTAGAAGAGCCTATACCTCAGAAGGAGATAGAAGAAGCACCCTTAGCATATGATTCTATACCACTGACACGGTCTTCAACAATCCATATTGACCTAGATATTGAAGAAGATGAAGAGGTTGCAATTGTACCTCCCAAAGAAGTTAGTAAAGATACTACCGTGTCTTGGCTTGAGAGCTCCTTGGGAAGGGTAAGAAGAAAACCTTCATATTAGGTGAATTTTGATGACCTTGATAACATCTATCAGGAACCTCCTAAGAAGAAAGCAAATAAGCAAACTCACTTTGATAGGAATCCTGATGGTGAGATAGTCATGGAGACTGCAATACCCCCAGAGGACAAGAACAGAGATGAAGTTGATATGGACAACTTCGTGATGGTTAAGGCTAACCTTGGTAAAAACACCAGACATGCAGATGTCAGTCTATTTAGAGTTGTATCTGAAAGCCTTCAAAAAAGAGTGTTCAAGGATGGAGAAGACAAAGCAGCCCTCAAGGCTGAAATACAGCAGCTCAGGCTTTATATTTCAAACCTCGTCTATGGCTCATCACAGGCGACCCAGTTGCTGCCCCAGGTTTTAGAGACACTAGCTGATCATCATCAGTTGAGACAGCTGGTTATTTGTGGGAAGGAAACTCAAGAGTGGATCGAGAGTTTCATTGTCAGAGGAAAGGAGATCTTGGCACGGATGTTTCAGTTGAGAGAAAACGCTCATGAACTACGACAAGGAATCCAAGGGTTTGAACAATCAGTGGCTAAGGTGAAACCAAGGCATGAAATCATCATTGCTGATTTGGATACAACCTATGGTTCAGCGGCTTCAAAAGAACACAAGAGGCAGATCCTTGCTTGGAGAGAGCGTCATGTCTTCAAGGTTAAAACTTACGAGAGGATATCCGAGGAGTTTATTGCCTACAAACAAAGGGTGATCGAAGCTCTTCTTTTCATCAATGAGTTTGTCACAGAGATTCCTTCTTGGTACAGTCTTGAAGATGGTTCTTATGTCGGGCTAGATGAAGTGCAAACTCAATTTCAAAGTGTTGTTCGCAACTGTGATAGCAGCAATATAGCTGGTGGCAGAATGAATCACCTTGCCATGATGTCAGCAAGATTTGAAAAAGCGGCCAATGAGGTCGAAGATTTTGTGAGATCAATTGCAAATGGAGAAGATATCTTGGAAAAATGCATCGGAATATTGCCTTAGATAGTATCAATGCACCTGACCAAGACCCAGTTTCCTGCTTTTTAGCGGATATGATTGAGATTTAAAGCGGCTTTTATCTAGAAGCTTTCTTTCCGCTTTCTTTCTATTCTTCCAGCAATTCTTATCCATTCTTTGAAGAAGAGAAAGAAGATAAATTGTAATAGTTGGCATTCCCTGCTTTTCCTGCTTTCTTAAGTGTTAGATGTTATCTTCTTTCTAGATTTAGAAATAAAGCTTGCTTACTGAGCAAGCCCTAGATTGTAAAAGCAAGGAGATTTTAGGGTTCCCTACTCCTCTGCTTGCCTATAAATAAGAGTCTTTGCTCATTAGTTTTCTTTAACCATGCTAGTGATAACAAAACGCTGAGCCTAAGTGCCTTCTATTGTTATTCAGTGTTGTTCAATTGTGTTTATGATAGCGAATTGTAGAGTCTCTTTTAGCCAACAAGTAGTTGTTGTAATCGCTGTCCCTTTTGTGTAAGAACAAGTTTGCAAGCCTCTTTAGCTGCAAGTTCTTGTTCTGTGCATGTGTTTAGTGTAATCTTCATTCCAGAAGTTTGAGAAATAAAATCATGAGCCTCCTTTGCCTTGGTATAACGTCTCAGATTTCTGTTTATTGTGTTATGCTTTTGTGATCTTAATTTTAGCCTACATTGAAGTGTGTAGATGTATGTTGAGAAAGAGTTCTCTTAAGCCTTGTCAGAGAATCAACCTTGTTCATTTATAAATTCTCTTGCTCTGTGTATTACTTGAGAAGTTAGAACCATCTTTAGCTTAAGTTAGTCGTAGTTGAAGTTCTTAATCAGAAAATCTCAGCTGCGGTGTTTGTGTTCTAAAAACCTTGTGCTCTAGCTGAAACAAAAAAGATAGACGAATTAGTTTTAATTTACTTTCTTTCATACCATTAGCGAGAGGGAGCTTCCCCTCCTAATTTGAAGAGCAGTTTATTTGTGTATAGCTGTCCGTTTCAAATCCGCATTCCAGAGGTGCGAATTTAAACGCCAACAGCGGTGATGCTCATTAAACTTTCAATTATAGATGATCAGCTACCTCAAATTCCACTTGGTAAATCAGCAAAGGAGATTTGGGACAATCTGAAGGGTTTGCATGAGACTTCCAACAAAAGCCGTGCGTTCTTGAAAAATATGTTGTTTTCTATCATAATGGATGAGAAGGCAACTTTGCAAGCGCACTTGAACAAGATCCAGGGGATCTGAGATCAGTTGGAGGCTATTGGTCAGAAAATGGAGGAAGAAGACATGGTCGTGATCACTCTGAAAAGTCTACCTAAGTCCTATGAACATTCCATAGAGACTCTCAACATTACATCTGCTAATGTTGACCTGAAGTTTCCAGAGCTTTGTACTATCCTCTTGCAGCAGGACCGCTGGAAACAACAGTTTGGTAGTAGTGCATCCTCATCCTCTACAGAACAAGCCTTCGCAACTAAAACCCAGCCTAAGAACAAAGGGAAAGGTCAATCTTCGCAGCAGAAAGGCTCTAGTCAACCTCCGAGCAGCCCTAAGAAAAAGAACATTCAGTGCAATTATTGCCACAAGTATGGTCACATGAAGAAAGATTGTCGTCTCCGTTTGGCTTCAGAACAAAAGAAACAGGAAGGATCTCAGCAAAAAGCGAATGTTACCAAGTACACTGAGCAGAAGGAATCTACCTTTTACGCTTTAGTGGCTAAAAGGCTTGCAGATCATGTAAAATCCTCTGCCTAGTACATTGATTCAGGTACTTCACGTCAGTTCACTCATCGACGTGACTGGTTCACAGACCTCTCTCCTTGCACTGACTCAGTTATTTTTGGAGGAGATGAAGAATACACAGTTGTCAGTACAGGCACTGTTCAAATTCAGTCTCGAGGGAGGAATCTCATATTCCTCAATGTATACTACGTTCCTAACATGGAATTAAACCTTCTCTCAGTCAGTCAAATCATGCAGCATTCTCTTCAAATGGATGTGGTATTCAGTATACACAAATGTTCTATTGTTGATTGGGAGACTCGCACCACGGTGGCTATTGGTATTGAGGATCATGGCCTATACAGGCTTGTGGATACAGGTGAATCTCCGGAGTTAGCCATGGCAGCCAAAAACTTTGCTATCACCAGTCTTTGGCATCAACGGTATGGACACTTAAATGTGCACTATCTCTCTCAGCTAGCTTGGAAGGGACTTGTAGCTGGTCTACCTGACATCCAGACTTAGCATCATGGCATTTGTGGAGCTTGTCAGGCTGGGAAGCAGCACAGGACACCATTCACAGATGGTGAGTCATGGCGAGCCTCTAAGGTATTGCAATTGGTTCATGTTGATATTTGTGGGCCAATGACTACACCCTTTGTTACTGGTTGCAGGTATTTCTTGTTTTTTGTTGATAATTTCAGTAGAAAAATGTGGGTGTACTTTCTTAAACAAAAATCAAATGTGATTAATGTATTTCAGAAGTTTAAGGCTTTGGTAGAAAAAGAGTTTGGTTGTTGCATAATTACTCTTAGGTCAGATAATGGGGGGGAATTCTATTCTACTGCATTCTCCAACTTCTGTGATACACATGGAATTAAACACCAGTTAACCACACCCTACACCCCTCAGCAAAACGGTGTTGTTGAGTGGCACAATCGTACAATTGTTGAGATGGCCCGCTCCATGTTGCAACACAAGAGTGTTCCTAACAAATTTTGGGCAGAAGCAATTTATACTGTTGTCTATCTCCTTAATCGGTCTCCTACTCATGTTGTTAAGGGGAAGACTCCTGAGGAATCTTGGACTGGTCGCAAACACAGGATCAATCATTTGAAAAAATTTGGCTCTTTAGCATATGTATGGATTCCAAATGCCAAGCGCTCAAAGTTGGATTCCAAGAGTCAAAAGCTTATGTTCACTAGGTATAGTGACAACCATAAGGCTTACTGGTTGATTGATGTAGACACTGATTGTCTCATCTTCAGTCGAGATGTTGTCCTCGATGAAGAAAGAGGACCTTTTCACATTTCCTCATATGTTCAGCATTCTAAGGATTAGCCCTTGAAGGCTTTTGATTTGGGTGTCCGACTTTCGTTAGGTTCACCTAATGCGAGGGATGACGAAGACTCTGTATTTGATGATGCTCAACCTGATTTTCCTCCCGATGATATTGATATTACACCTACTGAACCTGTTTGAGATCCACAACCAGTTCCAACTCCTCCCGTTACATCCAATGTTGGCACTTCTACTCTCCGGCCTAAATGGTGGGCTAAGACTATCATTGATCTTCATGATGATGAGCTCATTGAGGGTAGATCATCCAGAAAGAAGAGCAAACAGCAGCATACAGTCAATTTTGCTCTCATGGCCAACATTCACAATGTCTATGAGCCTCAGACATATTCAAAGGCTAACGGAATTCCTGAGTGGGAAAAGGCTATGGAGGATGAATACTAGAGTCTTCAAAAAAATCACACTTGGGTCCTTTCTGATCTTCCTCCAGGGAAGAAGCCCATTAGCTGCAAATGGGTGTATAAGGTGAAATACAAAGCTAATAGAACCCTTGACAAGTATAAAGCTCGTCTAGTTGCAAGGGGGTTCTCACAAAAAGAAAGCATTGACTACAAGGAGACCTTTGCTCCTAAAGCCAAGATGAGTACCATTCGGCTCGTCCTTGCCTTAGCAGCCCAGTTTGGTTGGAAAGTCCATCAAATGGATGTTAAGAGTGCTTTTCTCAATGGTGAGTTGAAGGAAGAAGTCTATATGATGCAACCTCTAGGGTTCAATGTTGTCGGTCAAGAACACAAGGCGTCCAGATTGGTCAAAGCACTCTATGGCCTGAAACAGGCTCCTCGAGCTTGGTACATCAAGATTGACAAGTACCTCACAAATCATGGCTTTTAGAGGAGTCCATCTGGCTCTAATCTATATGTCAAACAGACTGGTAGTGATATACTTATTGTTGTTGTCTATGTGGATGACCTGATCATTACTAGCAGCTTGGCACATTTGATCGTTGAGATCAAACAAGATTTGTGCAGCACATTTGACATGACAAATTTGGGACTTTTAAATTACTGTTTAGGTGTTGAGGTTTGGCAGACCGAGAGCAGTATCTTCATCTCCCAATCCAAATATGCTTGAAGTCTACTGGATAAGTTCTAAATGCAGGATTGCAAACCTGCCTCCACACCCATGGAAAAAGGGCTCAAGTTGTCAGCTAAGTCAAACTCACTGGTAGTAGATGAATCATTGTTCAGGCAACTAGTGGGTAGCCTCATCTATCTCACTACTGTTAGATTTTATGATCAAATGTAAAGCACAGAAAATTAATTCAAAATCAGACACAATAAGACAGCAAATGCCCTAGGAAAACCCTCCTCTTGAGGGAGAAAAACCCAGCAATAATATCTCTTATATATTAATTCTCAAGGAGGTTTCCTTTACAATGATGGCTGATATGAAGGCCAAAGAGAAAGCACCACACACTGATGCAATCACAGAATCTTAGTGATGCGATCTGCAGATAATCTCAACCTTCTATAAATTTCAATCTGCTCTTGAGATGATTCACACTTGATATCAATGAATGAATGTGTATGAAAAACGGATGATCGAATGGAATGCAACAAGTGGAAATATATATGATGTGAAGGAGGAGGACGTGCATTTTCATAACAATATGTCGGCCTCATCCAAGAGGCGTGTCTCTAACAAGTAAGAGGTTGGCCTCTTAGAAGATTGCGCCTCCTCTTAAATACAATAAACAAATATTAAATGTCTTCAAAAGACGTGACTCTTCAAATCATCTCAAGTCGGCCAAGAGCAATGTATAGAATGAAGTGTTCCTTCATTGAATATAATAATCACAATTCAAATAGCCGTTAGGCTAGCATTTGAATTGTCTTCAATCATGCGGACGTAGAAGAAGCAGCCCAACGTTGCTAATAACATCAACAACTGCAACTAGACCTGACCTCAGTTTTGTAGTGAGCTACATTTCACGCTTCATGATAGCCCCCAAGGCTGATCATTAGGTAGCAACGAAGCGTGTGCTGCGTTATGTGAAGGGCACTTCTGATTATGGAATTTTGTACACTAGGAGTCTCGATCCCAAACTCAATGGTTTCACAGACTCAAATTGGGCAAGTTCGGTTGATGACAGAAAATCAACATTTGGGTATGTGTTTAGTTTGGGATATGGTGCAGTCACATGGACTAGTAAGAAGCAGTGGCTCTCTCCTTGACAGAAGCAAAGTATCGGGGAGCAATTAAAGCAGCTTGTGAGGTAGTTTGGCTTCGCCGGATGCTTGCGGATATGCAAATATCTCAAGCAGGTCCGACTCCCTTGTTCTGTGATAATCAGGGAATTCTCAAACTTGCTAAGAACCCTGTCTTCCATGAAAGAACCAAGCATGTGGAAACTCATTGTCACTTCATTCGGAAGCTTGTTGAAGACGGATCAGTTCAATTGTTGCATGTTCCGACAGAGGAGCAGACAGTAGATATTCTCACCAAGTCGCTCCGTCCAGATAAGTTTGTAAAACTCAAGGGGCATCTTCGTGTAGTTGACAAATTGAGCATTAAGGGAGGGTATTAAAATAATATTTATTATTTATTTATTAATGCACAATATTGTATTTTATTGTAAATTATTTAGATAAGATCGTCTCTGATCTTATCTGAAGTTTCTTTTTAGAAACTTCCTGATTTTTGTACATTTTGTAAATTATTTATTGAGCACATTGCTCATTGTTAATACAACAATTTTTTGTAATAGCCCTTGCCACCTCTAATCTAAAAATTTTCCTTCAAGGAATATCTTAAGGGTTACCAAAATGCAAAACAAAGATCTTGGTTATTATGACCTTCTAACACTTTAGGATTTTTCATCTAAAGGAGAGGAAATAGACCAAAATGTCAATGTTCACACTTCTTAAACCACTCTAGAAAATTCCCTTCAAATCTGACCTTAGTTTGCCTCAAGGAATATTGTCAAACACTTCTGATGTAAACTTTATGCTTGCTGGTTTGTGGTTTCAGTCTGATTGTATGCTTGAGAATTGATAAATAGAAGACTCCAAATGCTTGCAATTCAACACTACTATGTCTAAATTATCATCTAGATGCATATATGACTTCTTTTAATCTTTTCCAATGCACAAATATGACTTTGATATGCAAACTAATCACCTACAGCCAATTGACAATTTGTCAAACAATTGGCATGCAACCTAAAGAGGGCAATATGAGCAACTATAACCAAGTGGCATTATACTAACACTTGGTATGCAAACTAGAGTCTAGAAATGAAAGCTACAGCCATAGGCATTTTATCAAACACTTGCTATGCAATATAATGTTGACTTTCAGCTAGAGGCATTAAGACAAACAGTTGTCTTACAAACTGAAATGAATGCTACAGCCAAGTGTATAAAAGCATAAATGATATGCAACTTATCACTCCTTTATTTGTTATGCCAAATCTAATACAATGTTGAAAGCTAGTGGCCAAGACTCTTGGCATTACAACATGATCAAAGTGCTATTAAAATGGTGATAAGAAATATGCATCTACAGCTGTCATATAACAGCTACTAATACAACTGAAAAATACCAATGTAATGAGCACTATAAGATGTGAGAACCTAAGAATTATGGTCGCCTATGTTTGTGCAGCCGTGGCAGCCACAAGTGTTGACAAAGTAGATCTTTCCCAAGTCAAAATCGGCCCTGGATATGAACCGCCCCTGTTCTGAGATTAGATCCTCAAAATAAATTATTCGCAGCTGCAAACTTATGCTTCTATCACCACAAACATTCATTTAAACTCCCAAGATGGTGCGCTCAATCACCCACATGAAATCGATGCAAAAATGAGCCTCTATGTGCAAAAACGTGGGAAGCAAGGTGACTGTAAATTTGACAAACTGAACACAGCCTCCACAGAAAATCAAACTAGAATGATGAAGCTCCCAAATATAATTAGTCCCTGTGCAATCTTCAAATAGTCCTCTTCAAATTGCTTCAATAAGCTGGTATAATCACTTGATCTCCAAATTGATTTCTTCAAATGCTCTAACAAGCTGATATGAAGTCTTTTTTCCCAAATTTGGCCAAAGGCCACAAAATTTGCATTGAAGTACAAATAGAAAGTCTGAAGTAACTTCCTCAACTTTGCAACCCTTCGGAGGAATATTTCACCACCTCAGTTATGCCAATCAAAGAGAGTTTTTGGTCTCAATGATCAAATAAAGTAACTGCAGAAACCCTAGGCTTCCCCAATCAAATCAATCAAAGCAATATTCAACAACTGGATGTCCAAGAATGAGTCCTTAAGATCCTTTTATTATTTTCTTGGGAGAGCTCACACACTTTACTTGCCAATGTGGGATAAAAGATATATTTTTTTTTTTTAAGTGACTTTATGATTTTATATTTTATTCCAGTCACTTTATTAAATTAATTAAATATAAGGTCACCCTATATTATTGATTTATTTGATAACCTTATAAATAATTAATTTAATAACACTTTTTAATTTAATTAAAATAATCAATTAGTCATCCTCATGAAATAACATTATTTTGGACAACTTAATTAATTAATTTAATTAAATTACTCTACCTCCAAATGGGGACATTACAATTTTTTACCAATTCTCGTAATAATCAACAACTCCCTCTTTAGTGTCAGCTTCATATGGGGCGGCGATATTATTTTTTCCTAAGACGTGTTTCTTCTATTGACCATGTTTAATCCTTTTCTTCAGCAATTATTAAGTGTGCGGGTTCCTCATAGTCGTGGTTGTGCTAATTAAACGCCTTCGTGGCATTAAAATATTTGAAGACCATTTCTTTATTGGTTGTTCAGTATCGGGTGCGTGTGAGTCATTTGTTCATCTATGTGCGTAAAAAATATGGTCAATACTCTGTTGTGGGTGTGTTGTAAAAAATATCGGAAGGCATTATCTAAACCGTTGACGGTTTCATTCTGTTAATGGCAGCTTTCATAGTGGAGTCGATGGCTATTAATGCATTTTGTGGTGCCATCACAATTGGTTTTGAGGACGATTCAATGAATTAGCATTTTGAAGAGAGGGCATGAGTTGATTCATATATGTGAGATTACTCTTCAATGTGTTTTTCTCTTTGAGTGTCGATAATGTTTAGATATTGTCTTTAGGCGGCTACAAGGTTGTGAGCATTTGATTTATATACACTTGTGGTATGTTTGTGAATGTTGTGTTGCACATGTATGAATATGATTGCTAAGCTAAGTTGAGTATGAGGAAGATGTCTTTATTTGCCATCACCATATGTTTTAGCAATTAACAGTTTGCTTGTCTAGCTAAAGGTTGCAATTACTCTATTCGCCATAGTTGGAGTTGTGCTGAGTTGATGGATATTATGTTCGACTGTTGAGACAAAAATGGTTGAATGTGGAGGTGTGTGTGTATGTTTTGAAATCAAGTGTGCCCTCATGGAATTGTTATGAGTCAATATGTGCATCGCTGACCGCTATTTATCATGCTCAAAATATGGGAGGTGTTGTCAAAAGGATGAGCTTGTGTAACCTTCTTATGCATGAATATGGTAATGTGAGGTGGCTGGTTATGCATTTCTTGGAATCAGCTTGTTATGAAGTATGTTAATTTGAGAAGATTAAGTTTTGGTGTTTGAACTATAGATCTCAAAATTTGATCAATAATTTCTTGTGCAAGCATAAGTGTCTCGATGAAGTGCAAAATGTATTTAGGTTTTGTGATCAAAATTGCAGTATCAAGAAGTTTCTTTGTGAGTTGGTGCTCACGCTGAAGTTGGTGCTTCAGCCATTCGAAGTTGGTGCTTTGGGAGAGTTGGTGCTCTCAGTGAGTTGGTGCTCACTTGTGTAAACTGGATTGGTGCCCTTTGAAGTAAATAAAAGCAATATTTTGCCATGGTTTTCTACCCAAAAGGGTTTTCCACATAATATCGGTGTTCATGGTGTCTTATGTTTGCTCTTATTGTTTTGATTTCTAATTCATATGGTTTTAAGTTTTAAAGTTTGAAATACTGATTCACCCCCTCCCCCCCTCTCAATATTTCCTGTGTGCTCTTCAGTTGGCTCATCGTCAACATCAAGTGCAACAAAGTGGAAAGTGGAAGCATCCAAGTCAATATGCTCTAGCTTGATATCCCACTTCCTTTTGTCCGCTTCCTTGTAGCCACTTACTTTGTGTGTAAGGCGCCACAAGTTTGAATGCACATACACCAAGTCCTTTGCCTTTTTGAGTGTAGTTAATTGCGCTTTACTAAGTGGATGAAGGAGTTTGTGCTCCAATTCCTCTTAGATGCAAATGAACTAGCAACCTATTAAGACAAAATTAGAGTTAAGAGTTACAAAATTTAAAAATTTAAAGTGTAAAATTAAAATATAAATAAAACTTAAAAGAAAATATTTTTTTTATAAAACTTACTTGTGATAAAGTTTTGATCGCAAAAGGTTGTAGGTGTGTGAATGATTGGCCATGGAAGTACGACCAACTAAGAGCATCAACCTTATACTTGTCCTAAAGAGCATCAATACTAAAGTCACTAGAGCATGAAAAATCCATGAACTCAACCCTCACTGCATCCCACACATCACAATCAATAAAGAGTCTACGAAGTGCTACCTTGTACCCTTGACTGACTTCAACATCTCTATATGGGGAAACTCTTGTTCTCACAAAAAGGGCTCAGCACTATAATATTTGGGGCTCAATGCAAAGGCAAGATGTACCGGAGCGGTCATTTTGTTCCATCTCTCTTCAATGATTTTGTGTAGTTATTGGAAGAAAGAAAAATTAGGATCTTGCTCTTTTGCATTTATGATGGCTTTCACCTTCTCAAGCATTAAGTCGATAACATCATATATCTCACCAAAACAAGGCCTAGATATGTCAGTATAAGAGATCATGCTCAAAATGGGCTCAGTGAAACTAAGGATATACTCAACACGATGCCAACAAATATCATCTAGGGTCATTTTCTTAACCTTTATTATCTTTGTAGTACTAGATTGCCTCCATATGGACCAGCTTGAGTTGATGACCATGTTAGAAAGTGTCTCACAAACCTTCACAAGTCATCTCAACACAATTGTGTTGGAGGCAAAACAAGTAACAACAACCTATTTGAAAATCAAAATTAAAATATATAAATTTACAAAAATTAAAATTACAATAAATTAAAAAGTTTACAAAAGTGAAACATATTTAACTTACCTTCAGCAGCTCCAATTTTGAGAATGTTCTAAATATGCCTTGTGACATATGATGTTTGGTGACAAACATTTGGATCTCTTCGACCTCAACATACACCTATTTGATCCAATCAATTTTGGTGCCAATTTTTTGTAGCATAAAGTTGAGGGAGTGGACAGCACAAGGTGTCCAAAAAATGTGTGAATAATGCTCCTCAAGCAATAACCCAACCGCTCTACAATTTTTGGCATTGTCTGTTATAACTTGCACAACATTTTGAGAGCGCACTTCCTCAATAGTTTCTCAATCACAAATCTATAAGTGATATGCCTTTCTTTTATGGAGGACCAATGATTTCAAATGAATTCTCAAGATTTCTCTTCAATGTGTTTTTTTCCAAATAATCCTACTATTTTGTATGCCTATGAGGGTTGAGGCCCTTGCTTAGGATTTTCTATTTGATGTAAACAAGCAATTCCTCAATGCATCATCCAAGATAAATTTGTTGAACCCAACCTCTTCATTGTAAGAATGTGTTTAGGCTCATTTTTCTATCTTCGCAAACAAAGGTTTCTTTGTAATTTGTCCTTCAGATGGGAGTAATGCCTATATTTATCCCCTTGTTATTTGAAGTGGATCATGTCTATGGGTTTCTCTAGAAGAGAAAGATATTAATTTACAACTAGTTACCTTCCTCGGTCTATCGATATCTAGTTACCTATGATGGCTGTATGTTCTACATTTCTTGGAGATTGTTGATGGCAATGGCAGTATTATTTGTCCCAACTATCTTCAGCATCATTGCTCTCATGGCCTTGGTATTCCCCTTGGATAAGGGAGGGTACATTCTCACCAACTGGGGGTCAAGACAAACCACTACATTCTACAAGGTGATAGGATTTGTTGTCTCCACTCTCTGCAATAAGCGGAGAGAGAGAAGCACCTTATATCCATATATCATGTCTACTACGAGATCCAGGGAACATACCACTATTTGTACAGAGGTTTAATAGGACCCCCAGATCTCCTTTTCCATTGCTGCAGCTAGAGATTGTGCCCTATTACCTTTAGGAAACAATTCAAACATTGGGCTTTACACAATTTACCTAGAACTACCACATTGATCACCCTCTTCTTTCAATCTATTCAGCAATTGGAGGTATCATGTGTCCTTTGGATATCATAGGTACCCACACAGATGATGATAGATCCATGAGACAACATCCATCTTCTTGTTCAACCAGCAAAGTATCCTATTCCTTTTAATCTCACACTAGGCAAGGTTCTCACTCTTGCTCACAAACTAAAATTCTTAGACATGCGTGAATTACCAATTTTCTCTCTAGATCAAGAGGATCATGGACCATGCATGTTAGGAGAGATTCTAGGAGGTGCACCCTTCTTATTAGAATTGTTCAATAAGACCCATTAAGCCCAAGCCATTCTTTGGTGGACATTGTCAAATCCTGTATTAGCCCTTTCATGGCAATTGACTCAAACGCCAATCCTCCTTCCCCTCAATGTTTCGGTACAAACAAGAGATAGTTTTAGTCTATGGTCTTTAGTTTTGTCTCCATCAGCCCCCTTCTCCTTTCACAAGAGATATTTCTTCCACATGATTATTTGTATTAAATGGCTATCTTTTCATAGGGTTTACTCATTTTGGGTTCATCCTCCACTTAGAATCTTTCTTCTTAAGTCTAAATTACTTTTCCAATTGTTAGAGTTCCTTTTACCACTCCTTTCTATCTAATCTCTTTGTCCTTTAGAGTCCTGTTGAGCTACTTTTATCATTCAGGTATAATGTATAAATTATTTGTTTCTTAGTGCATATCAAGCCCATAAAAAGTCAAACCCAATGCACAACAACCTCAATCCTTTTAGACATAACATTTCACAACAAGATAAGGCAACAATCTTCTTAACAATCACAGGACAGCTTATCAGTAAGTAGTTTCTTCTAGTAGTATGCCTCCAATTTTGTTTCTGATTTTTGCTTTTTATCTGATGTTTAACACAGTCAAACACAATTTAAGTCACTTTTGACATTCCTGTTCTCAATAACTGATTTTAGCTTGGATGAATTACCAACATAGGGAATATGAATTAATGTAAGGGCATTCACATTCCCTTGTTCAAAAAATGTAACTTCAGTCAAGTGCAACTGTTTTAAAATAAATAAAAAGGATATATGTTGCACTATATAACCATGTTCAGACATATAACATTTCCTAAACCACCATCTAAAATATTAAATAAGGAATTCTTACCAGATTAGCATGCCTCTTCAAACGTCGCACCCTTTCATGTAAAAGAAATGCAGGTTTGTAGATGTCTGACAGATTGACAGCACATGCCAAATTATCACATAAGAGTTTATACATTTCAGAAAAAGATGAAAATCTTGCATCATGCCTCTGTTGATCATGGGGTTCCTGTATTTGTTCAAATGAAGCAGTAAACATAACAAGCTTTCCTAGGAGGCAGTAAATCATGCTTACAGAAAACAACTAAACCCCATTCATGAATAACAGCTAGAAATTCTAAGGGACAGTTGCATCGTATATATAAACTTAAAAAAACTACCATCTGAGTTAGGAAATTACATTACGCATGGACTCCAGAGGAAGATAATCAAAGCAGTCTTCAGATGACTGGGAATTTTTCAATGAAGTATTATCGACCAATAGGCCCTGCATTTGTAATGGATAAGAAAAGCATTCTCACTGTAAGGGAAACACCAATCAAATGTCTACATGAGATAAATACTACACATCTGACAATGGACAAGTCAAAAAAATTATAAAAGTTGGAATGAGATGTTGCAAATGCCTATCACATATGATTCCCTGCCGGAAGGAAAATGATTAAACTTAATATCAATATAAATGTTTACTTGTTTCCCTATTAGATAAGCTCTGAATGAACTAGGTGACACAGGCATAAGCCTAATATTTTTGTCAATGAAAATTTGCATTATTAGACAGTAGTAAACCATTAAAGGCTACGTAAAACTCAATACATATTTGCAAACCAAATTCTGTCAATCTGTTAACATTCAAGGCTATGTATCTGCAAATAAGGTGTTTTCTTAGAACTTGTAAATGGAGATTTTGTTATTCCAGAATTTATGTCCAGACTATCAACCAGACATTGATGTGTCCCATGTCCTGCCAAACTAATTAATCCCCTTGAAATAAATTTAAACCAGAAGTATGAGATGTTGTAGATGTCTTGCATAAAAATAGGTAGTAGCTTGAGATGATATACCTGAACAGCATGCAAGAATATTGAACGTCGGAGTTAAAAAGATCACTGATCAATCATGATTTTTGTATGTTCTTTTTCAATCATATAATAATTCATAAACTTTACTTTTAAAAACAATTAAAATGTGTTTTAACATTTTGGCAATGTCTTCCAAATTACCTGTTTTTATTCCTGTTAACTGGCCATTCTCAAAAAGAGTCCTTTCCTGAATTTTTCCTTTCTATTTAGAATAAGTAATTTTAAGAATTATTTAGTGATTTTCTCTATTGTTACACTTTTGCCAATCGATATTTTTGGGACCCCTGCCAGTTAATTATCCATGATTTGTGCAATATTGTCGAGTAATTTATTCCTAGGTTAAGAGCTACCTGGTTTATTCCATAAAAAATGAAGTGCTCACTAGGAAAGGATTACCCTAAGAGCTAGTTGGGATTGCCATGTGGTACCCAATCAGATACCATTAATTCCTAGCTATGGTGCAAGAAGGTCTAAGAAAGAAATCTTCAATTGCTAACATCATTTGCAGATACATAAGATTGGATAATTATTTTAACCTACACCAGAAAATTGACAAACCTAAATGACAAATGTATGTACCAGTTCAGATGATACTACTTGTTGGCGACCAAATTCCTCAAACAAGTATGATGCTAAAGTGAGGATGATTACAAATCAATATCACAAAGTGCCCAATGAAAATTACCAAAAGCAAAGATTTAAAGCAACAGAGGAATGATAAAAACTAGCGACAATGCTAACTTTTTGCAGCTTGCTGTTACATAAATAAAGATGGATCATTTAACAGAGGTAGCAACTAGACATAATCAGGAGAACCTTTAGTTTCATCCAATGTTTCTATAAATATTGCAATGGGGCTTCCCAGTGAGAGGTTGAGGTGGAAGATATCCTTTGTCATTCTAATCACATCCTATGCATTCTAATCACAACCTCCAGGTTGTGCATTCCATTGTTCCAAAAGGTTGCCATCTTCATTGAAGTTGAAATTTTTTAAGGCTGGAGTCCTTATTGAAGTGTGAAACTGTTGAGACTGCTGGGTGTTTGCAGCAATATCTCTTTGCAATTTTTCAGCACTGAGAATATGTTCTATGGATTCTGTGTGTTTAAGGGCACTTTGATAGCAATGTCAAAGAATTGCTATTAGGATAGCATTGTTCTATTCCTCATGTTTGTTGAAGCAACTAATGATAGCTCTCTGATTGTCTTTGGTGGCTTAGAAGTTCCTGAATGGCAGATTTGGGATTCCATCATTGTAACCTTGCTGGATGGTGTGAAGTTCTACAACCTTCAGAAGACTGTTGAGGGTATCATTGATATTGACCATCGTAAAATGTATCATTGTTTCATTGGTCTTGGGGGACTGTTGGATGGGTTTCAGGTTCCTCAGATGATTTAAGATTGCTTTTTAAGATGGAAGCTGATCCAGGATTTGGATCGAGGATTAAAGACCTAGCATATAACAGGAATTAGCCACCAAGCTTAAGTGGAATGGGATAATGATGCGTGTTTGCATGCTCCAATGACAAAATGATGGTGATACTTGGACTTAATCTTGATGGAGAGATGAGTGAAGGGATGCAATTTTTTCTAGAAATCAGGTCAAGAGTAACAGTAACTTTGAGAAGTTGAATAGGATGCAGCTCAAGGTGCAGAAGGTACAGGAGAAAAAGCAGAAACAAGGTAATTCTTACCCTTTTTTGTATGGTGTTCAAGATTGCTGGATGTAGCCATCTTGGTAAGATCAATGACTTGACACATGGGAAAATTGTATCCTTGCATTCCTCATCAAGAAATATGAAGACAGGACACACAGCATCAGATGGGTGGCATTCCTTTGATCTTATATTCATCTACTTGGAGGAGGAGATTGCCTTTTGGGCTCCCCCAAGTGCTTCCATTGTTGGTTCTCAGAGGTATGCATGTTCTTCTACTTTATTGGCATTTCTCTGGACCAGCTCACTCCCTTCAAGTACTCTTTATGTGCTCCTCATCATCTCCTTCCAAGGAAAGAGGTGCTTAATTGATCCATCAAAGAGGACATTTATGGTCAGTACATCCAGATCACTTGGACCTCCCTCTAACTTCTCTCAGCCCCAAACTAGCTTTTTATGCTGATCATTTCTTACAAGTTGTTGATGGGGTCATTGTTTGACCCACCTATCTTCACACCATTGGTCTCATAGTTTAAGGATTCTGCTTGGCTAGTTACAGGCATCAACTTTGTGTTTGGATAGACCACCATATTTTTTAGGGTGAAACACTATGTTGCATTTGTCCTCTTCAAGAGGTGGAATCTAAGGAGCATTTTTTCCGATGCCCAATCTACTATGAATTTTGTCGGAGGTACTATTGTCTAAACAAAGATTCTAGTGGCTCTCTTTCAATTTTCTTTTGCTACCTTGACTAGAGGTGCTTGGACCATTTCCTTTGTGAGATCATCCCAATTGATTACTTCTTTCTTTAAGCCCGCCACTATTGTTAGAAGCATAGTTATGAGACTCGGACTTGGCTCGGACTCGGCGAGGGTGACTTGACTCGGCGACTCGGGACTCGGACTCGGCGCAAACTCGGCAAAATGAAAAAAAGTTGAAAAAACCCTAGAAATTTAGAGATTTTTAAGGATTTAAAACTTGTTTCAAGCACCCTTTATTGAATACAACACAAATAAAAGCAAATTTGATCACATGCACAACTATACAACGATCACATAAGTATAAAGTACACAAATTGTAGTTGCGCTGCTGAAGGAAATAGCATACTTAGATATATAAAATTAGTCAAATGTATACAAAACTCATGGAATATGAAATCCATGACATCAAATGTTCCATACAAATATGAAATATCAAAAGTAAAACAATAGCTATAAATCTATGACTCTATGGCATAGTGGAGCCAGCATCCTTCCTACGAGGGCGTCTAAGGGTCCTGGATGATGTTGTAGCTGCAGCCATAGTCTTTGCCTGTGTCTGACTCTCCATGCCACTCTCACCAACAATAACTATGTCTCCTCGTGCTCTAGCCTCCTCCTCAGCCATGGCTACAACCTCAGCCTCTCTCTCTGCCTAGTCCACCCAATCAAGGTCCTCATCACTAAAGACTGCATCTGTAGCCTCAGTGATCCACTCAGACTGTGGATCAACCTCCTCTAGACTGATCGGGGTGTTGTTGTGGTCAAAAAGTTTCCTGTATCTGAGCCGAAGGTTGTAATGAGCATCTACCAAGTCATTCATCCTCTCCACTGTCAATCTATTGCGCTTCTTGGAGTGTATGTGCTCAAACATACTCCAATTGCGCTCACAACCAGATGAACTGCATGGCTAGCTCAATATACGAATGGCAGTGGATTGCAGGTTTGGTGTATCAGAACCAAACATCTCCCACCATCTATATGAGATGAGAAAAAGAAACAAAATCAATCTCATTTCAAGTTTCAAGTTCAAGTTCAACATTAAATAATAAATTATAATATAAAAAGATGAAAATTATGCCCTTAAATATATTTTTACCTAGCAGTAATGTTGTCCTATTATCTTTGCACATTTGACGTGCAAAGAAGTCTCCTCGTGCCTTAGTGAAGGCATCTATCTCCTGCACTATCTGTGTAGTAACAGCGGGCAACATCCGCTCTATCGTCGAGTAGAGCCCACTAAGAACCTCTCTATCTGCACGGAAATCACGGCGGAATTGGAAGGCCGGATTTAGGAAACATGCGGCTGCATGGATGGGCCTATGAAGTTGGTTTTTCCATCTCCTATCAATGATATCCCAAATGGGACAATACTTTTGCTCAACTCCACCATAGACTGATCTAATGGCCTCTTTAGCCCTATCCATGCCCTCATATATGTAGCCTATTGCGGGCTTCTCCCCATCTGCAACTCGTAGGAGAACTAGCAAGGGCTCAATAAACTGCAAAGTGTAAACGAAAATAAACAAATAAAAGATATGATTAAAAATTAAAACATAATAAAGAATTAAATTTTACCTTCACAATCTCGTCCACTGGTGTCCAAAACCCTTGCTCATCAAAAATGCAATCAGCCACAGCAATCCCTGGAGTGCTTGTAGAAAAGGATGAGGAAGACCACTCCTCACTAGTAAACATGCGCCTTAAAGCTGCCTTTGACCGAATCAAGGATTGCATCGTGATAAAATTTGTTGCAAACCTAGTGATGGCAAGACGAGACAACTCCCTCAACCCCGTGTATTGCCTCATAAGGTTAAGCACCCATGGGAGCTTGCCAAGATCCTCCAACATGAGGTCAATGCAATGGGCGGCACATGGAGTCCAAAATATAGTAGGGTGCCTCTCCATCAATAATCTACCAGCAGCAACATAATTTGTTGCATTATCTGTCACCACTTGCACTACATTCTCTTCCCCCACATCAACTATCACCTCCTCTATAGCCTCACATAAGTATGTGGCATTTTTGAATTGGGCAGAAGCATCAATGGACTTCATGAAGACGGTGTCACATGAAAAAATAAGCAAAACCAATTATTCAATAAATTAAAAAACATAAATCAGCCATATTAAATTATTAATCACTAAATCAAATTCAAACTTCAATGCATTGAGGGAAGTACAATTACCTCCGGAGGAAACTAGGAAATTAAGTAGTGTCCTATTTCTCCTATCGGTCCAACCATCAGTCATGATGGTGCAACCAATCCTCCTCCACTGCACACGTTGCTCCTCTAATTGTGCTTTCACATCTACCACCTTTTGAGTCAAAAGTGGGCCCTTTAATTCATCTTCACTAGGGGCCTTGAACCCCGCCACACATATGGTTATGGCATCAATCATGTTTTGCCAAAAAGGTGACCTAAAACATGTCATAAATAAATTAATAAGTTACATAAGTATTGTAAAATGAAAAATTTTAAGTTTTTAACTTTAAATTTGAATTCGATAATGAGATACATCTAGATTCTAAAATTTAAATATAAATTTTAAAACAAGTAAACGAAAAAGAATTACCTGGCTACATGGAAGGGAATGGTGCAGTAGTACCAAAAGTCTGCAATTGTCTTTTTTGTTGCATTATGTGTGTCCTTGTTCTAACCCATGCTCTCAAGCGACGGTTGGGAACCAGGAGTAGTGCGTGGTACAAAATATGAGTCCACCCTAGATTTACGAACTCTAGGGCCAATGCTAATACTGCCACTACCACTAGTAGTAGCAATGCCACCAACACTAGGAGTACGTATAGGCATAGCTAGTGCAGAAGCAAAAGCACTAGCACTAGGACGGTATGGAGGCATGGAAGAAGCATCTCCAACAGCACCAAGTCTCTGTCCAACTCCAACACTCGCCAACTCATGCCTTTGTTTCTTTTTTATTTCTTTTTGCATTTCAAAAGTTTCTAATTGCACCTGCACTTCACGAACAACCTCAGGAGGTGCTACAGTGCAGCCCACTACATCATGGATGGGTATGTGTGCAAGATGGTATTTTAATCTATTTATGCCTCCATGATATATTGTTTTGCAGTAGTTACATTTTGCTTCTCCTCTTTTCATTCCAGGAAAGATTTCAGCATGTTCCCAAGCAGGGTCTTTTCTGACTGGGGTTTGAGACATTGTGAAAATAATAATATGGTTTGATTTGCAAATGAATGTGGCTGCAATAACAAGTAGGGTTTCTAAAATTATTTAAGTTGCAAGTAGGGTTTGTAAAAAAAAATGCAAACTCAAAAACAATGATTTTACAAATTACAATGAATTATTTGTTAAAAAGCTTATTGGTAACAACTAACACCTGCAGGTAGAAGTTGTTATGAGCGAGCTGTGTACACTCACATGAGTGCTCTTCAAATTAGGAGGGAAGCTCCCTCGTTGTTAGCACGACAAAATACTTGCAAAGGAAAATAAAGCTAAAACTATGTCTGTCTTTTGTTTCAATTTGTGGGGCACAAGGAGCTTTCCTTGGAAAGAACCTATACGTTGCAGCTGAGTTTTCTCTGGTTTTGCAGATCTACTAACTACAACTTAAATTTAATCTATCCAATCTCCTCAGGAAAACAGAGCGAGAGGAAACGGAGCAAGGTTTGACTAACTAACGATAAACGGGTTTAAATTCTCTACTCGAGGGCAAGGTGGCGCAACTATCATCTCAATTTAAACCAGCTTATTGGGCACAAAACAGATTTAAGAATTTACCAAGACAATCTCATGGAACCCTGTGTGGCATAACACTTGTTTGAAAAAGCAAAGTCTTCACAAAACAGCCTTTATCATTACAATCTCACGAAACCCTATGTGGCATAACCTTTGATTATATTGATAAAGATTCACGAAACAGATTTATCACTGTAATTTCTCGAAACCCTATGTGGCATAACGATTGATCACAATGGTAAATAGACACAAAACAGATTTATCACCTCAATCTCTCGAAACCCTATGTGGCATAACAATTGATCTCAATGATAAAGATGTTCAAACAGATTTATCTAAACTAAGGAAAGAATTCACCACTACAATCTCTTGAAACCCTATGTGGCATAACAATTAATTGCAATAGTGAAGACACATGAACAAATACCAAAGGAGCAATATTGGCAGGGGTAGGTGGTGACGCCATGACTTTCTCTCAAGCAAAAGTTATTTACAAATGAGCAAAAGCTCTTATTTATATACATCAAGGTGTAGGGAACCTAAAATCACCTTAGTCATCTACAATTCTTGCAATGCATGCAAGTCGTAAAGCAAAGCCTAATTAAGTAAACTATAAATTATTTGGAAACCTGCATGGAGTTAACTTAGGCAATCTAATCTAAAAATGGACAATTGTCTTGAGAGCATGCCGTCCTTATTGAAAACATGTTAGGCGGAAGACTACCATGGAGTTAACGAAAAACCCTGAGAAGCCGAAGTGTGAAGGCAAATCTCATAATAGATATGCATGAGGTGAGACAGCCAGTTAACTTGAAAGGGTAACACCAAGTTAACTCCTGTGTATAATGTCTATCCTGAGAGGTGGAAACTGAAGTCTACTGGTCTTGATCTCGAGCAATCAATCCCTCAATGAGATTGTTGACTGTATCACTATCTGGAGCTATGAGACTCTGTCGAAGAATGCTATGTCGATGCAGCCTATCCTCACCAGCTGTAATCTGAGACTGAAGTTCACCCCTACTCCTTGTTGCCTCATTGAACAATGCTGATATGATTGTAAGCTGAGTAATCTTACAACCAATGGTCTCCCCACTGAAAATGGTATGAATGAGTGCCTGGAGCTCTGACTGAACATCGGTAAGCTCCACGTAGGCACCACCCTCGATCTGATAACGGCATGGTAAGCGGGACACTAAAGTCCTCACAAACCGGAGTGCACTAGTGACGTGCTCTCTACTCTCAGCCAACTCTGATGCTAAACTGTCCTCTATCTTTACCCTGAAAACCAATTGTGTCTTCCAAGAGTAGATAGCCTCTCTGTCCTCTGCATCCGTGACTGTATCATAAGCCACACTCAGGTGAGCAATCATAATCTCGTCCCGGGGTTTGTTAATTGCCATATCTCTTTCCTCATCCTGAAGATGAAGACGGAGCTCACGTGCATTGTACCGCAACTGATATAACTCTGTAAGCATAGTACGGCCTCTAGCAACGAACTCCTCCTCCCATTCCTCCAAACGCCTGCCATATGCAACCAAGTGATTGAGTTGACTTTGCTCTGCTGGAGGCTCAAGCATCGGTGGGAGTGTACTAATGGCATCGGGTCTATGCACAAGGCTAGAAATATACTGACGAAGCTGTCTGATTTCAGCCTTGAGGGCTGCCATATCCTCTCCGTCCTTTAGTATTCTATGCGGCGCTGGCTAGTAGCAACTTGTAGAAGATCAGCACGAGTGCGGCGTGTGCTGCGACCAAGGTTAGTATGATAACCTCAAAATCACGAGTTACGATTTAAGCCAAGTTTCTTCCCGCAGTCGCAGTCTCAACGACAATCTCCATGTCAGTGTTTCTCTCTACGTGAACCATGTTCTTGACTCTTTTGTCCGGCGCATCCTGGTAAATGTCATCAAAATCAGAATGATTAAGAACATAGGATGGCTGCCTCCTCTTCCTTCCTAACTGAGCTTCGATCCAAGATTGATCTCGGCTAATGCTACTAGAAGGGTCTGCACTAGCGACAGGAGGTACTGATGAGAGTGAATGTGTAGAAGACCCACTGCGAGGTGGAGAGTCTAAATCCAATTCGATGTGAATTGGGACTGGTGAAGGCTCTGAAACTGGTGTAGGAACTTGA
>VDFB02062725.1:0-15087 GCA_007258455.2 Sequoia sempervirens
CTAAGGATATTTAGATGTTCGTCACCAACCACCACTTGTCTCAAGGGATCTTTAGATCATTTTCAAAATTGGAGCTATTGAAGGTAAGTGAAGTAATATTTTATATTTACATTTGTCAATTTCTGATTTTCATAATTTGATTATGCATTCTAATTTAAATTCTTCTTTAAAGTTTATTTTTAAATTTTAATTTTTTTTTTAATTTGTAGTAGGTTGCAGAGACCCGCTTTGCCTCTAACACGATTGTCTTGAGACAACTTGTGAACATTAGACATGCACTTTCTAGCATGGTGATTAGCAACAATTGGTCTATATGGAGGCAACGCAGCACTGAAAGAGCAACAAAAATAAAGAGCATGGTATTAGATGACTAATGGTGGGATTGTATGGAGTATCTCCTTAGCTTCACCGAGCCCATTTTAAGTATGATTCGCTATACTGACATGGACAAGCCATGCATTGGAGAGATATATGATGGCATAGACTCAATGCTTGAGAAGATCAAGTGCACCATAAATGCAAGAGAGCAAGACCCTGAAGAGACTTTCTTCAAACAAGTGCAAACAATTGTTGAAGAAAGGTGGAACAAAATGACAACTCCATTACACCTTCTTACCTTTGCATTGACTCCAAAATACTATAGTAGTCAACTTCTTTCACAACCAAGAAGGCTTGCTCCATATAGAGATTTAGAAGTGGCAGAAGGGTACAAGGCAACATTTGTGAGACTCTTCCCTGATCAAGATTTGCGAAGTGTAGTCACGAATGAGTTCACTGATTTTGTGCACTCAAATGGTCTAGATGTTGATGCTCTTCGTGATAGGTTCTTAAAGGATGCTCATAGTTGGTGGTACTTCCATGGACAATACCTCCAACATTTGTAGCCCCCTGCAATCAAATTTTTATCACAAGTTTAATAAATTTTCATATTTTAGTTTTAAAAGTTTCATAATTTGAATTTCATTTATAATTTATAATTTTTTAATTGTTTACTTTGTCTTCATAGGTTGCTAGTTCATCCGCATCTGAGAAGAATTGGAGCACATATTCTTTCATCCACTCAGTAAAACGCAATAAATTGCTCTCAAAAAGAGCTGAGGACTTAGTATATGTGCATTCCAACTTGCGTCTCCTTTCACACAAACAACATGACTACAAGGAAGGGGAGACAAAGTTGTGGGATATAGTGCTAGAGGATACTAACTTGGATGCTTCCACTTCCCACCATATTGCATATGAGGAGTCCGATATCCAACAGGAACATGGGCACAATACTAGTGCTAGTGGTAGTGCCATTGGCACTACTTGTGGTTCATCTAGTCTTCCTACTTCATCTAATGTCAATGTTGACATTGATATGGATGAATCTGATGATTAAAACTTTAAAAGTGTTGTAATATTGAACTTGAAGTTTGAACGATGAAAATTTATCATGCATGTTTAAAACATTAAATGTTTTAACTTTTAAATGATATTCAAGTTTATGGTGGTTTTGTTGTTTATATGATGTTATGTGTGCTTCTAGGCTGCATATATATATATATATATATATATATATATATATATACTAACGAACCCAAAACGAACTGAACCCACCCCCCAAAAATTTAGCCGAACCGAACCCTCAAACCCAAACCTGAACTGGTCACTTAGAAAAAAATGATGTATGTGAATGTACACATTGTAAAAAACCCTAGCAAAGCAGATTTGTAAAAAAATCAGATGAATGTAACCAATATCTTTAAACCTGCTGCTTCAATCTATTCACAATAAACCGGTTAAAATGTAAGCAGCAATTGTGTGCCGTAGTAAAAACTGAGAATGCGAATATAGTTCATTCCAGGAGAAATGTGAGCAGAAACAAACAAACACGGTGAAAAAATAGGTAACACCTTTAAGGTTTTTGTATAGAATGATAAAAATAAAAAAAATCTAGGGTGGTACAAACTAGTGATTACAACAGAGAGTTATGAGGAGAGGTGCATGTACCTGGAAATGTAGGATCTGTGCAATCTTTCCCTAAATTCTTTATTGGAACTATATTTTGTCGCTGAGAAATGTAGCGAAACATGGCCAAATCAACAAAGGTATCATAATGGAAACACAAATATGAGGCTTGGGCAGAACCTTAGGCATCTGCCAAAACAAAGGACACATTACTGTATGTAGTAGGTAAAATAAGCATTAACAAACTTACAAAATCAAAGAAAGTAACTTAAAGAACATGATTCGGGCAATAACAAAGAAAACTAGCATGTCTTAGCTGCAAACAAGGAGAAAATTGTTGATACTATAGTAACAATACACTGCCTAGTTCAATTTGGTAAAAACATATCGCTATACATCCTTTCCCAACCATAAGTTGTCACATTTCTTTTCTAACATGCATATGCATTATTTTGAAATGTATTAAAGCTGATATTAATTTATAGGCTATAACTCTACTGACAAGAATTAACATTTGAATACATATTGAGCAGCAATCTGATATCTCACATGCTCATAATTTGTTCTTTCTAGAGTACTATAAACCCTGAAGCACTAGTAAGAGTCAAATATCAGCCTTGAGTGCTAACTAGTTGGTTTATTACTTGTTATGGATAGATTCAAAGACATTAAATATTTTCCCCCTCTTTAACTTTTACAGAGTCTAAACAAGCTAACATACATCACATTATACTATGAAAATATTCCAATATTATTGTTATATACTAAATGCAAACCATACAAGAAGGTAGGACTATTATAGAAGAACAACAAATTAATACTATAATGAAACAAAAAATATTCTAAGATGATGTAACCCATCTAGCTCATCTCATCTAAGTTTCTCCAATTTATTTTAAAACCACTTTTAGTTTAGTGTTCCTTATAATGTCTTATCAGAGATTTTCCTATCTTTTGGAAAGCCTTTCCAATGACATGGGTTGTTCATTTTGTACTTAATATAGATCATGGTTTCACAGACTCTAAGGTAGTGAAATCAAAACTATTTGAGTAGGGATATGGAAAATACCAAAAACACAAATATAAATTGTTATTGGTACTAAACAAAATATTTATTTCAATTTTAAGAAGATTTACATCTAGCGTACAAATGTCATGTCAAGTTGTTGAGAGATTTTCAGCCTATTTCCTACTAGTTACTACTACACCTCGTAACATGTTATTTCAAATCCCCAATAGTCTTGTTTCAAAAGTAGAGAATTGTTAATGTCTAGATAAGGCCTCCAGAGGGGTTTCTAAAGCTCAATTTTGATGGGGCCTGCAATAGAAATCTAGGTCATCCAGGTGTTGGATACCTAGAGACAAATTCTTTAGATAAGTTTGTAAAAGGTGGTGCTTTCTTCTTGGGCCATAGATCAAATTACAAGGTAAATATGGAGGTTTCAATGGACGGATTGCACCTAGTGATCTATGTGGGCTATAAGAAACTTATCGACATGGGAGATTCCAAGTGGGAGATCATTGGGCTTGTAAAAAAAAGATTTGTGTGAAACAATAAAATCATGTACATATGGCTTCAGTGAACCAAATAAGAATTGAAAATCAATCACTATAATTGATTCAAGTTTTGTACTAATCATTAGTTGGACTTAAGCAGTTTTTATTGTGAATTGTTTTTTTCTTTCTGATTATGGATAGTTGTAACCTATTTCAACTGTGCATACTATGTAGTATTGCATTTTCATGTTTTAGAACATTTCCATTCATTTGAGTACAAGATTTTTTTTTTTAATTTCACATAAGTTATATTATACATATTGTTATTTAACAAAACTATTATATAAATTTTATGTTTAAATAATTATTATTTAATTCTTTCTTATAATTATATTATATAATCAGTTCACTTTATTTAATATAAAAAAATAAAAATTATTATTTAAATTTATATTATATAATCAATAAATATTATTTCTGGAGCAGCAGAGGAGCAGGCCTTATTCGCCCATCATTGGAGGTGATTTCTCTTGGTGGATTGTTGATAATTTGCCTAGGGTTTAACCCTATTCTTGAGTGCCACCTTTGAAAGAGATATTATGGATGTTTGTTGGATTTTGTGGCAAACTTGACATCATTCTTTGGAGCAGCAAACAATTCAGACCTGAGCGCATCCTTGGGAGTGGATTTCCATTGTGTTTTGAGGATTGAAGACCTAGGGTTTCAAGCCCTAGTTGGAGGGCAGCCCTAAGAGATCTTTCCTATCATTTTCTAAGGTCATTTTGCTATTGTTTTTGGCATGTGTCAACCTACTATTAGGTCTGATTGGTAACAGTAGAGATCTGATATATTTTTGGACCTGATTGGCCTATGTTTTAAATATAACTTGCAAAATTCAGAATTTTGATTTATAGCAGCGGTTGTTCAATTCAGAAAATCAGATTTTGGTTCGATGTTTATACTTGCAAATTGATGATATGATTGATTGAATAAGTTTGTGTTTGAAGATATAATCATAAGGATTTGTAATTGCTTTGTTATTGGATCATTTAGCTGCTTTTGTGTTCGCTGTCCTTGTTTGATTGCAATCAGCAAATCAGATCAGAATCAAGGGTTTTGAGCAGAAAACCAAAAATGCAGAAAATTAGGGCAGAAGTCAGAAGTTGGAAATTAGAATTTTAGGGCAGGTCCCATTGGGGATATTACATTCCAGCCAAAGCAATTCATAGTGTCCATCCTTTGAAACATATGTTATTTAATTGGAAACATATATGGTCAATTTTTTGTAATGTGTATCCATCACACTTTCTCTCATTCATGCCACTGTACCAAAAAGATTTTACTTATATCAAAATTTTCCTCTTGGACTCAACTGCAAAGCACCAATTGTGCACACTCAGGGGTCTTCTACCCAAAGCATTTCATTACTTTAATCTCCTCTACTCTTAATGGATGCAATTTCAATGTCATATTACTAAAAAACTCTATCCACCAACTTGCCTTTAATTTAATGTTAGCTGAGTAAAGATATACTTCAAACTTTGATGATCTAAAGTTAGATCAATCTTTTGGCCAAAAAGATACACGTGCCATAGCTAGTTAAGGCTTGAACTATTTTTACCAGCTCCAGTTCATGACTTTTGTAATTCATCTCACGGTATTTTAAGTTTTGGAAATCATAAGCAATCATTCTGCTTTCTTACATAAACACTCTATCAAGTCCCTTTAAGGCTGCATAAACACATGCCATAAAATAACTATCCATGTCAGATATTTCCAGAATTGAGCAGATAGCAATAGTACTGTTATCTTTTGAAAAAGCTGCATCAGAACTTTCAGTCTATATACCTTTGTGTATAAAGAGCAGTGATAGGATTTGCAAAGCAATCCATAAATAAAACACCAGAAATAGCCAGCTAGACCCGCAAAACTTCAAATGTCTTTTTGCCTTTTTAGGGGAAGTGATTTTAACTTCCAACCATTGTAGGATCAACCACCATACCATTGCCAAACATGATCTGACCCAAGCAGGAAACTTCTCACTGAAAGAATGTGCACTTAGAAAGCTTAGCAAACAGTTGATGTTCGCTCAGAAAATGCAAACTAGTCTCAAATGCTCTTAGTGCTCTTCCTCGCCTCTAAAATATACCATACTGTCTCCCAAAACACCAACACAAACTAATAAGTATTTACTGAACTTGATGTTCATCAAGCACATGCACACAACAGGGAATTTGTTTGCTCAAATATTATAATTGCAAAAATATTAAGCTGCTATAAAGTTTACCAGTACCATGAGCCTTTTTGATGCAAAAATACTCAAATTGGAGGTAATGCTATCAGTAATGAGTAAATTACAATCATGGACTTCTCAGTATATCTGTTTTGGTTGTCACTTTTAGGACTCGCGAAGGCATTTTAATGTTTCTATTCAAGTGATACTCGATATTAGGAACATCTGCTAGATCAAATTATTGGTTAAACAATCTGAATAAACCCAAATATAACTGCATTTCTTATTCTTTTAAAAGTAGAAGTGGTGTTAAAAGCCGGCCAGCAGTAATTTTCACAGATGCCTAATGCTATAGATTATGCCTGTGCAACAAGGAGATGATTGTGAAACGAAATAAGTCATTATGGTTACATCTGTAGATACTTAAATATAGAAAGTGGACTACAAAGAAAAAAGAAAGAAATTATAACCCGAGCAGAAATAACAGCAACTACAATATCTGGTCAGGAGTATAAAAGGAAATTCAACCACCAAACGCAAGTTTTTTTAAAAAATAAATCGAGGAAATCTATCATAAAGCGAGGAGATTGAAGATTTTTCAAATTCAGTTGTATTTTATTCTTTTGAAAAGAAGTATTGATAACATAAATAAGCATCGGTAGATAGTTTTGACCAGTTTCTATCTTGCACGAGTTCAAATCTCTTAGGATTGTATTTCAGCATTGTTCGGAAGCCTCGCCAAATTAGAGAGGTCAAAGGTCAATACCAGCCAAGAAGTGTTTGGAGGAGGGGAAACAAATAGCAGCGGGGAAAGCAGAAAAAAAGGGCTAATAACAGCCGAAAAATGCGGCCGAAATTGGTTTAATCTGCTTGCATTCATACGGACGCAAGATAGCCGTCAATTCCTCCTATCCTAAATTTCCCCTTCCCTATTTGTGCATCTTCTCCTTCTGAAACGGTATTCTCTTGTTTTTTTTAGTTTTGTTCCTACACAGCGTGATGGATACCACAAGCCTGAGAATGGTAGGACAAACGGTAACCAAGATTTTGCTACCAAGAACCTTGGACAGGGCAAGCAACTTACCTCGAGATTCGGCACAAATTGTGTCTTTATGTCAACGATGCTGAGTGGCAAATGTGCAGGGTTTTGAGGATCAATATTAGGACTCCCTAACGAACGATTTCCAACCTGCACACAGATAACAAAACAGTTTTAGAATCAGAGAAAACATAAACAGCGAGAAAGAGTTGAAACCTAAATGTGCTCATCATTAGGATCTTGGCCGTAGTTTTCATTTTAAAAACATACTCTAAAGCCCTTGCCGAAACCTTATTTCCAGGCTGCAGCTCGCCAAAATGGAGGAGTGAAAGGTCAATACCAGCGAGGAAGAGTTTGGAGGAGCGGAAACCAACAGCGGCGGAGGAGGAAAATATGCAGAGCGATGCAGATATTTTATCACAAAACTCTAGCTATCGTCCAGGGTAAATGCTAAACCCTAAACCCTAAACCGTATTAAATGCTTCTTTTCCACTGTTGGCGGACAAAATTAGCTTAGGCTTCTCAAATAAGGAGACGCCTTCGGCGAAAATATCAACATTAATATCAAAAATTTAATCTTATATTATCAAATTTATGTTATAATTTTATTTTTTTTTAAATTAAATTTTATCTAATATTTCATCTTCTTTGGCCATACTTATCCAATATCAATATCCAGATCTATTACTAATTGATTGAGTATCATTTTTATTTCCATTATCCAATATCAATTAAAAAATATAATTAATATTATTTTTAATCTCTTTGAATATTTTGTATCTCAATTATTTTAATAAACTAACTTCTACCTTTCTTTTTGAAATTAGCTAATTTGTTTTAGCTTAATATTTCCTTACTAATAAATAATTTTAACATTATTTTTGGATCATTATTCTATCTTATTGATTCCCTCTTTAGTATTTATTATTATCAAATTAACAATATCATTATAAATGATAATTCTTATAGATTTTGGACCGTTTTTTCATCTTGTTTTAACTACATTTTCAATCCATTAATTTTGGTTCTCCTGTTTTTAATCATAATTGTTTCTTCTCATCTTTTTTTTAATTGATGAATTCAATGTTAAGAGAGCTATACCCCATGGATTAATATTTTCAAAAAATAGAGTACAAAAATGGCCTCCACAAAGAACCAAAAAAACTAAAAAAACTCTGAGGATACATCATATCATTTGTTACATATTTGTTAATAAGTTAGACATTATATATAGAGAAAGTATATATTATACCGTTTGATCTTCGTACTTGGAAACCACATCCTCCAATGAGTCAAAATTTATAGAATCAAAAGCAAAGGACACTTGACATTGTCAAAATTCACAATGTCAGCCATCGATTTAAGGAACTCCAACCCCCCACCAAGCCTTTTGTTTTTGAGCCACATCATTAGAACCCACTGGAGAAATGATGAATGTGCTCTAAGGGACATTGAATTTTGGAAGGATAGAAAGGAGAAAGCCCACACTCAGGTGAATCCCCAAACTAGGAACTGCCTCCACCAAGATATTCTTCAAGACCCTCCTCCAGACTAGCTTGATCAATGTTATCTAAACAACCCGACACACACACTCCTTTTCCTCCACAAGGTATAACATGAAAAGCATGAACATAGAAACAATATTTTAGTTAACATAATACCTACAACAAGAATTCAAGAAAACATCTCCCATGACCATTCTAATTGCATGGAGGTTAATACTAGGCTTAGATCTAAACATATTTTTTTATCTTATCTCAAATATTTCACCTAGGGATGTCATTTTCCTAACTCTAGTAGTAAGACAAATTATGCAATCTGTACTCGACAAACCATGAAGTCCATACTTCCAGAGCAAGGTCAATAGCCATAAGAAAACATAATATATATTTGTCGACACTGAGGAGGGGATCCATCATAATTCAAGGCTACTTGGTTGAATCCTTATTAGGTTAGATGTCAAGCCTTGTTTCTTTTCTATTTTAATATTACAGTAGGCTTCAACTCTAATAGTAAGTCTAGTGATGTCCACAATTGGTAGATAGTAAATATAAGAGTCTAGGTAGTCTATATCATCTAGTAGATTTTTTTCTAGAGGGAAAATATGAGTGGGTTGCGAGGAAACTCTAAGTGTGTGTAAATGTATCCCTCTGCATGATGGATAAGTATATGATTAGAATATTAGGAAAGGGGCAAATATAACCTTGATGCCACCAAATACAACAATAATAGACATTTTAGCCAAAAAAAATGTAAAAGGACTCTGAAGTAAAGTTGTATGTCATAAAGTGGATGCAAGATAGAATGAAAGTGATAGAGAAATAAAGATAGTAGAGGTTGTGCACAAGTAAAACTTAGCCCAAAAAAGGGACAATTGAGAGTACTAGGATAGAGAAGAAAACATTCTTTATGACATCTAGCCTATTAACTAAAACATGGATGATTTATTTTCTCTTTGTTGAAATAGTCATGAATCATCCCTAGTCACTAATTAAAGTTTCCATGAACTTGTGTACCCATTGTACTTAGTTGTTATTTTCCTTTTCAATGGTCATCTTCTCATTTAAATAGATACAACATTCCCTAAGTCATGGATGTCCTCTTTCTCCCTTTTTGTATGTTCTTACAACTAATGCCTTGGGATATTTTTTGTATAAAGCTCATCAAATGATACTTATCAAAGAAATTTCTATTCCTCAAAATAAAGTGGTTATTAATTCCCACTTTGCAGATGATGGCATGTTATTTATGTATAATTTTGGAAAGGACCAATGAACAATACTTTGGAAATTGTAAAGTTGTACTATGAGATATCTAGCTCTCTTATAGCTCATAATAAAATTGAGCTTTTGATGACTTGGCCTTATTCAAGGCCTCAATGGATATTGAAAGAATGGAGGCAAATCAAACATGGTGAGACAACTAGATATTTAGATATCCCCTCTGGTTTGGGAGTTTCTCTTTCTAAAATATGGAGTTGGCTTTTAAATAAAATTAAGAGTAAGCTATTCAATTTTGGCAATATTTTTTTGTCTTTGGCTGGCAAGATTCAAGTGGCTAATAAGATTCTCATTGCTTCCCATGTGCATTAATCCTCTTGTTGGATGCAATCCAAACAAGGTTATGAAGAGCTCAATAGAGGGGATGGTAATGGTGGGTTTATTGCTTCTTCATGGTCTCATTGCATTCAGCCAAAACATAAAGAGGCCTAGGGCTTATTGATCCCTAAACTCAAGGGACTTGCCTTGCTACAAAATGGATTATTAGAGCTACTAGTGGAGATGAACCATGAAATATTTTAGTCCATCAACAAATTATGGAACCTTCTATAAAGAAAAATGGCAAGATGTTCGTTGGTTAGATAAAATGCTTTTGTCTCCATTCTTTAAAATCAAAGCTTTTTTTCCCCTCTAGTCTATTTGGAAAGCATGGAAAAAAGTTAGCAAATTTTTAATTTGGAATGACTCTTCCTTGGAGACAGGGTTTAGTTTTGCTTCAATGTCAATTTGATGGAACAAACTAATTTCTTATCACGATCAACCATTGGTTTTATGTTTTTTTGAGACAAGCTCACTATTTGTTTATAAAGGGAGTTAGACAATTTAAGGATCTTTGAGATTTTGATATATTTGATTGGGTCTCTTGGAACATAATTAAGGAGTAGTATGGGTTGAGTACTAATTATAAACAATTCCTCATTTTTATTAAATCTCTTGTTCTGGTGGATCTAACTATGAAGTTATGTACTTCAAGGGTCTGCTATTCCTTTGGAAATTGGAAATGGTTATCTTGCAGTCATTTCAATCATTGTCCTCTAAAAAATATATATTTGAAGTTGCTTCCCAATTGGAATATTGTTCATCATTTAAATAAAAGGAGGAAATACAAACTTAGCTCTACATTTTGGTCTAAATTAAGTGCTCAAATATGGTGTTCCAAAGCTAATTTTGATTCACAGGTGTTGGTTTGGAAAATATTACACTACAAGCTACTTGTGGGGGATAGATTGAAGTGTATTATGGTCCAACCAATGAACCATCCTTTTTGTAAAGGTGCAAAAATTTTGAAGCACATTTTTTGGGATTGTTTGTATGCGAAAAGGCAAAGATTTACTGCTTTTAGAGATTTCTTAGCAATTTTTAATCACGATTTGAATTGGAAAGAAGTTATTTTTGGTGTTGGTATGCAAAAGGATGTGATTTTTTATTCTATTCGACATGTTGTTTTGAAAAATATATGGAAAAATAGATGTGCTACAATATTTTCTAATATCTAATATCAGGTAGTTGGTACTCTAAGGTTTTGCTTTGACATATGTCTTCGGGTAGGTATTCTTTTTTTGTAAATCCAAGTTATATGTAAGAAGAATGAGAGGGCCAAACAATAGTTACAACATATTAAAGATCAGATTGTGAAGTTTTAATTGGCCAATAAATTTGATCACTGTAAACATGTTATACTGCTCTTGTGATTGTGTCTATATGTTGTTGTACAACTTATGTAACCTGTATTTTATGGCTGTTATGTTGTATAGCTATTGTAATACGTTATTCAACTCTTGTATTTGTTTAGTTTGATTGGATTTTTGGTTGGTCATGTTCTCCAACTACTTATAGTAGCTCTATTCTTGTAAATTATTTTGCTTTGTTCAATATAAATAAAAAAACTAGTGCAACATCTTAGATTAACTTATATTATTTCAAATTATTTGTGCTAAAATTTGAAATCTTGGTCTTTCTAAATATTACAATAGAGTAGAATATTTTTGACATCCGCAAGATCAAAGATAACAGTATATGAGATGACATACCCAACATTTCTAACTTTAAAATTTACAATTTCAAAGTATTACAATAGAATATAATTTTTTAAACATCAACGAAATCAAAGATAATAGTCTATAAAACGAGACTTCTAACTGTCAAATTGTGAAGATAAAAAAATGTAAAGTTTTGCCATTGTGTGATAGATCATAACCTTTTCCCTCTACGAAGATAATGGCTGTGGGTAAACTATTATAAGATTATTGAAGTCTCAACAAGCTCATTAAATTGTCAAATTCTCTTGTCTGACATTCTCCTTGCACTGGAAAATGATGGACTTGAAGTAGTTAGTACCACTTCCTGCACCACAGACAACAAAGTATTTCTTATATGCCAAGGTATATTGATTTGTTTTTGCTAAATGTTGTTTGTTTGATTTATCTAGAAGGGGCATGTGCGGGGATCATGGTATGCCAAAGTGGCAATGGAGAAAAAATCGTGTTTCTCGACTCAAAAACAATGCGAGGTTGACTTTATGTGGCTTGGTGACTACCGAGCAAAGCCCAAACCTAGATTTGAAAATCGGATGTCGATTTATAGACATATATATATATTTTTCAGGCCGACTAAAACTCATTTTCATTCGACTTAACCGCGGCGGGTGCACAGTGGAAAGTTGATTCTGCAAATCAGATATCCGATTTCAAATCCATCTGCAAAAGGTTAGATTCTTGATTTTTTATTTGCTCTAATCAAAATTTCAATTAGATTTGTTTAATTTTAGTTGATTTTTTTCAAAATAGGGTTTTTTGGTAGATTTTTTATGAAAAAGTTGAGTTTAGCATGGATTTTGATGAAAGTTGAATGTTTGCAATGGATTTTGATGAAAATTGAATGTTTGCAATGGATTTTCACTTAAAAATAGTTCTTTTTATGTATTTGGATTAAAAATTAGAGAATTTTATTAATTTTTGTTAAAAACTAGGGTTTTTGTTGGATTTTTAAAAAAATTTTTTAAAAAAACTAGGGTATTTTTATAATATTTTCATTTATATTGTCTTATTTTAATTAGATTGATTTGTTTTTATATTTAATCAAGCATTATGGCTGCATGTATATAAAATTAAAATTTTGTGCATTTCTAAAAGTATTCCTATTGGCAGACCTAAACATCTTCAATTAGGATCCTCAGATACTATATCTCATTTTTAGATTTTAAATTTAACAAAAATCAACCTCATCAGTCTAGGGTGCCAATTCCCTGTCCAATCAGTTTTGACAAAGATTTGGATCTTAGTTCTATCTCTATGATTCTTATGTTGTTTTGGGTTTTGTGTGTGCAAATTATTTTAGTTTTTGTGACTATTTTGTGTTTTCCCTTCATTGTATGAGCATTAAATTGTTTTGAATCTTGTAGAAAATTTATGAGCTTCATGACCTTGTGTCACTTCACTAATACCCACGTGAGATGTAGTTGTATACTTATGGCTTCCTATGTTGCAATCATAGCCAATGTTGAGCTTGATTCTTATAACTCTTTCACTCAACGTATTATGTCTACCCAATCCATCTTATATTCCCTCCCTAGTCCTACATTACCCATGTCTTTTTTGTAACCTAACATTTATGTGGACTTGGCATATGTTATTTCTAAGGTCCCCAATGGTAATCTAGAATAATTGGATAAAGACCTACAATGAATTCAACAATTCTTAAGCATTGAACCTTTGGATGGAGAAGCAATCCCTCTTTTGGATAGCATTGGGAAGTTGGTAAATGATTAGGAAGGGATAGAAGTGTTACATAGCCTAGCTAATATAGTAGATTCTAATATTGATTCGGTAGCTAGTTTCACAAAAATTTTGACTAATGCTCAAAATCCTTTTGGAAAATAAGTTTCCTCTCCCACAATAATGCCTTCTATTCCCAACTTTACACCTCCAGTCATAGCATCAATGATGGAATATAACAATGGTTTAAACTCAAGCTTAGGAATTTCTAGTGGAAATTATAATAGTTTTGTCCCTTCACCTATAGCACCTCCATATTCATCACCCCTCCTAAACATGAAATATAATATCCCACCATTCCTCCATACTAGTTCACCATACTTGAAAAACTCTCACAACATGTGGCCCAATGATTTTGTGATAAATCAACTTTTTTATTTAAAGCATGACATTATTACAACAACAAATTTCAAACTTAAACCAAAATCAAACCAATAGTAAACATCAAAATACCTTACACATAGTTCATTAATGTTCACTATTTTAAATACACCTATACTACAAAACATTGAAATACCTCGCTTTGGAAAGTACAATGGTAAAAAATATCCTAATAACCATTTGTTAGTTTTTACTACCTTGTGTAGAGACTTTATTTTTGAAGATTCACTCGTAGTGAAACTCTTTTCTAGATCATTGAAAGATATGGCCTTGGATTGGTTTTGTTCATTGTCAAACAATCAATTACCTCCTTTACACAACTCATTAGTGATTTCCTCCAACACTTTCAAGTGAACATCAGTCCTCAAGTTACATTAACAAATTTAGTTCATTGTAATCAAGGACCTAAAGAAAAAATAAAAAACTTTATGAAATGATACTAATCCCTTTATTTGAAATTCTCCTATAGTCTTCAAGATGTTGACATTCAAAGGGTGTTTATAGATAACTTACAACCTAATATTCAAGATAAGAAATTGCTAATGAAATATCCATCCTTAACCGCGTTTTGTATAACCCCCTTCATGATTGTGAATGATTGGTATGAAGGTACCTTGTAGGCTCCTATTGGTCAATCATATAAGTCATGCCTCAAAACAACTATCAATGATTTAAAGAAAAACAAAATTTCATTTACTTGATAAACATTCATATTAATCAAGCTGCTCATAATATTGAGACAAAGAGAAGTAACTTCACATGGTATAACTCTAGATATATAGAATTTAGGCCATGAGATAGGAAATTTTCATAGTTGTTTGATTCTCTCCATGTGATCATGTTGCAATTGTTAAACAAAGGAATATGATTCAACTTCCTCAATTGAGTCATATTCAAAAATTAAACCTTTACCACCAAACTTTAATGCAAAAGAAACAATTTTTCAATATCCTTCGTGCACCTCGACATGATGTGGAAAGATGTAAGCATGTTATAACCAAGTGCAAGACCTCATTCTAATCAAATCAAGTTGGATGACCTATTAATGACAAAGGAAATAAATTGGTTTTTTCACCTAATCAATACTTACAAATATTTAAAAGCCCATTGCCAATTCATTCAACAAACTTTGTTCAATACAATGATAATGAAGAAGATGATAATGATTTTTCCATCTTTATAAAAATTATTAATATTCAAAATCATAAAGGAAAAACCAATATTTTGTTTGACATTTCTTTTACATATATTGATTCTTCTATAACTACACTTGATGGTCTTCTTTATATCAAGTTTGCAGAAACCCGAAAAGGGGAATACTCATTGATCCCATGTACATAGTGAATATGATCAAAAAGAGTTATTGTATGTACATGAACTTTATGCAGATGATTATGAACAATCAAAAGCATGATTAAAAGCTCATGATGGTTATGG